>JAWPHD010010493.1:0-93262 GCA_037043455.1 Cyrtodaria siliqua | reverse complement strand
TATAACACTCAGTAAAATGGCACCTTTAAACTACATTCTTATAACATTCAGTAAAATGGCACCTTTAAACTTTTTTCTTATTACACTCAGTAAAATGGCACAATGGCACCTTTAAACTACTTTCTTATTATACTCAGTAAATTGGCATAATGGCACCTTTAAACTACTTTCTTATAACACTCAGTAAAATGGCACCTTTAAACTACTTTTTTATAACACTCAGTAAAATGGCACCTTTAAACTACTTTCTTATAACACACAGTAAAATGGCACCTTTAAACTACTTTCTTATAACACTCAGTAAAATGGCACCTTTAAACTACTTTCTTATTACACTCAGTAAAATGGCACAATGGCACCTTTTAACTACTTTCTTATTATATTACACTCAGTAAAATGGCATCTTTAAACTACTTTCTTATAACACTCAGTAAAATGGCACCTTTAAACTACATTCTTATAACACTCAGTAAAATGGCACCTTTAAACTTCTTTCTTATTACACACAGTAAAATGGCACAATGGCACCTTTAAACTACTTTCTTATAACACTCAGTAAAATGGCACCTTTGAACTACTTTCTTATAACACTCAGTAAAATTGCACCTTTAAACTACTTTCTTATAACACTCAGTAAAATGGCACCTTTATACTGCTTTCTTATAACACTCAGTAAAATGGCATCTATACACTACTTTCTTATAATACTCAGTAACATGGCACCTTTAAACTACTTTCTTATAACACTCAGTAAAATGGCTCATTTAAACTACTTTCTTATTACACTCAGTAAAATGACACCTTTAAACTACTTTCTTATTACATTTAGTAACATGGCACAATGGCACCTTTAAACTACTTTCTTATTACACTCAGTAAAATTTCACAATGGCACCTTTAAACTACTTTCTTATAAGACTCAGTAAAATGGCACCTTTAAACTACTTTCTTATAACACTCAGTAAAATGGAACCTTTAAACTAATTTCTTATAACACTCAGTAAAATGGCATAATGGCACCTTTAAACTACTTTCTTATTACACTTAGTAAAATGGCACCTTTAAACTACTTTCTTATAACACCCAGTAAAATGCAGTAAAATGGCACCTTTAAACTACATTCTTATAACACTCAGTAAAATGGCACCTTTAAACTACTTTCTTATTACACTCAGTAAAATGGTACAATGGCACCTTTAAACTACTTTCTTATTACACTTAGTAAAATGGCACCATGGCACCTTTAAACTACTTTCTTATAACAGTCATTAAAATGGCACATTTAAACTACTTTCTTATAACACTCAGTAAAATGGCACCTTTAAACTACTTTCTTTTAACACTCAATAAAATGGGACCTTTAAACTACTTTCTTATTACATTCAGTAAAATAACACTTCTAGACTAATTTCTTATTACACTCAGTTAAATGGCAGCTTTAAACTACTTTCTTATTACACTCAGTAAAATGGCACCTTTAAACTACTTTCTTATTACACACAGTAAATTGGCACCATTAAACTACTTTCTTATAACACTCAGTAAAATGGCACCTTTAAATTAAACTACATTCTTATAACATTCAGTAAAATGGCACCTTTAAACTTTTTTCTTATTACACTCAGTAAAATGGCACAATGGCACCTTTAAACTACTTTCTTATTATACTCAGTAAATTGGCATAATGGCACCTTTAAACTACTTTCTTATAACACTCAGTAAAATGGCACCTTTAAACTACTTTTTTATAACACTCAGTAAAATGGCACCTTTAAACTACTTTCTTATAACACTCAGTAAAATGGCACCTTTAAACTACTTTCTTATTACACTCAGTAAAATGACACAATGGCACCTTTAAACTACTTTCTTATTACACTCAGTAAAATGGCATCTTTAAACTACTTTCTTATAACACTCAGTAAAATGGCACCTTTATACTACATTCCACTCAGTAAAATGGCACCTTTAAACTTCTTTCTTATTACACTCAGTAAAATGGCACAATGGCACATTTAAACTACTTTCTTATTATACTCAGTATAATTGCACAATGGCACCTTTAAACTACTTTCTTATAACACTCAGTAAAATGGCACCTTTAAACTACTTTCTTATAACACTCAGTAAAATTGCACATTTAAACTACTTTCTTATAACACTCAGTAAAATGGCACCTTTATACTACTTTCTTATAACACTCAGTAAAATGGCATCTTTACACTACTTTCTTATAATACTCAGTAACATGGCACCTTTAAACTACTTTCTTATAACACTCAGTAAAATGGCTCATTTAAACTACTTTCTTATTACACTCAGTAAAATGACACCTTTAAACTACTTTCTTATTACATTTAGTAACATGGCACAATGGCACCTTTAACCAATTTCTTATTACACTCAGTAAAATTTCACAATGGCACCTTTAAACTACTTTTTTATAAGACTCAGTAAAATGGCACCTTTAAACTACTTTCTTATAACACTCAGTAAAATGGCACCTTTAAACTAATTTCTTATTACACTCAGTAAAATGGCATAATGGCACCTTTAAACTACTTTCTTATTACACTTAGTAAAATGGCACCTTTAAACTACTTTCTTATAACACCCAGTAAAATGCAGTAAAATGGCACCTTTAAACTACATTCTTATAACACTCAGTAAAATGGCACCTTTAAACTACTTTCTTAATACACTCAGTAAAATGGTACAATGGCACCTTTAAACTACTTTCTTATAACAGTCATTAAAATGGCACATTTAAACTACTTTCTTATAACACTCAGTAAAATGGCACCTTTAAACTACTTTCTTTTAACACTCAATAAAATGGGACCTTTAAACTACTTTCTTATTACATTCAGTAACATAACACTTCTAGACTAATTTCTTATTACACTCAGTTAAATGGCAGCTTTAAACTACTTTCTTATTACACTCAGTAAAATGGCACCTTTAAACTACTTTCTTATTACACTCAGTAAATTGGCACCATTATACTACTTTCTTGTAACACTTAGTAAAATGACACCTTTAAACTACTTTCTTATAACACTCAGTAAATTGGCACCTTTAAACTACTTTCTTATTAGAATCAGTAAAATGGCACAATAGCACCTTTAAACTACTTTCTTATTACACTTAGTAAAATGGCACCATGGCACCTTTAAACTACTTTCTTATAACACACAGTAAAATGGCACATTTAAACTACTCTCTTATAACACCCAGTAAAATGGCACCTTTAAACTACTTTTTTATAACACTCAGTAAAATGGCACCTTTAAACTACTTTCTTATTACACTCAGTAAAATAACACTTCTAGACTACTTTCTTATTACACTCAGTTAAATGGCACCTTTAAACAACTTACTTATTACACACAGTAAAATGGCACCTTTAAACTACTTTCTTATTACACTCAGTAAATTGGCACCTTTAAACTACTTTCTTATAACAGTAAAATGGCACCTTTAATCTACTTCCTTATTAAACTCAGTAAAATGGCACCTTTAAACTACATTCTTATAACACTCAGTAAAATGGCACCTTTAAACTACTTTCTTATTACACTCAGTAAAATTGCACAATGGCACCTTTAAACTACTTTCTTATTACACTCAGTAACATTTCACAATGGCACCTTTAAACTTATTTCTTATTACACTCAGTAAAATGGCACAGTGGCACCTTTAAACTACTTTCTTATAATACTCAGTAAAATGGCACCTTTAAACTACTTTCTTATAACACTCAGCATTTAGTAACATGGCACAATGGCACCTTTAAACTACTTTCTTATTACACCCAGTAAAATGGCACCTTTAAACTACTTTCTTATAACACTCAGTAAAATGGCACCTTTAAACTACTTTCTTATAACAATCAGTAAAATGGCACCTTTAAACTACTTTCTTATTACACTCAGTAAAATGGCACAATGGCACCTTTAAACTACTTTCTTATTACACTCAGTAAAATGGCACCTTTAAACTACTTTCTTATTATACTCAGTATAATGCCGTAAAATGGCACCTTTAAACTACATTCTTATAACATTCAGTAAAATGGCACCTTTAAACTTCTTTCTTATTACACACAGTAAAATGGCACCTTTAAACTACTTTCTTATTACACTTAGTAAAATGGCACCATGGCACCTTTAAACTAATTTCTTATAACACTCAGTAAAATGGCACATTTAAACTACTTTCTTATAACACTCAGTAAAATGGCACCTTTAAACTACTTTCTTATTACACTCAGTAAAATGGCACCTTTAAACTCATTTCTAATTACACTCAGTAAAATGACACCTTTAAACTACTTTCTTATTACACTCAGTAAAATGGCACAATGGCACCTTTAAACTACTTTCTTATTGCATTTAGTAACATGGCACAATGGCACCTTTAAACTACTTTCTTATTACACTCAGTTAAATATCACAATGGCACCTTTAAACTACTTTCTTATAACACTCAGTAAAATGGCACCTTTAAACTACTTTCTTATAACACTCAGTAAAATGGCACCTTTAAACTACTTTCTTATTACACTCAGTAAAATGGCACAATGGCACCTTTAAACTACTTTCTTATTACACTCAGTAAAATTGCACCTTTAAATTACTTTCTTATAACACTCAGTATAATGCAGTAAAATGGCACCTTTAAGCTACATTATTATAACACTCAGTAAAATGGCACCTTTAAACTACTTTCTTATTACACTCAGTAAAATGGCACAATGGCACCTTTAAACTACTTTCTTATTACACTCAGTAACATTGCACAATGGCACCTTTAAACTAATTTCTTATTACACTCAGTAAAATGGCACAATGGCACCTTTAAACTACTTTCTTATAACACTCAGTAAAATGGCACCTTTAAACTACTTTCTTATAACACTCAGTAAAATAGCACCTTTAAACTACTTTCTTAATACACTCAGTAAAATAACACTTTTAGACTACTTTCATATTTCGTCTATCAATTGCCTCTTCGATATCCGGAATTGACCATAAATCAACGAAACGATTCTGATTACCGTTCAGTTTAGACCGAGCGTTTATTCAGCCTTCATTTGCATATGTTTTGCACTAGTGTATTATGACATGTATGTGATTATAACGTTTAGAGCTTTCTCCGCACGAATTATATTTTATTTGCTGATCTTCGCGAATTGAATATCCTCAGATTTAGAAGATAGCTTATGCCAACATATTTAGCAAACCTTTTTTTCAACACATTAATATGAATGTTGTTTAACGGTAATTAGCACCTTATCCTATATGTTCTTTACAGCCGTCTCGGAGAGAGGGGTATGATACATATGAATCCGGGATCCTGTCGCACTCTCATAGATTCCTATGCTTGGCGACGTGCTCTACTCCGCTACACCAGCTACTCTGTTCGACCATATTGACAAGATACTACGAGGAAATGGTAAATTATACCTACCTGGTTTTAGACAAATCCATATTATCTACGAAACACAAATGTTAGCATCTAGTTAATAATTCCGTAAATCTTCTAGCGCATGTTCCTATGCATTAACTTCTATAATATCGATAAGAAGGTGTGTCATCCAAATGAATGAAATAACTATTTAGCCTTTATTTAGAGCGAGACAAATAAAACACAGGCTTTAAACGTATGAGGGTGGTCCCAAAAAGTTTGGAGAATGTTTGTTCAGATGCTTTACTTTGCAATACAGAATGCTGAAATGTTTACTTATTTAAAAACTATATATGTTGGATCTATAATAAATTTAAAATAGCGTTTATATAATACATATATACGTATTAATTTGTTAAGTGTGTTGTCATAGTAACCAAGTGATCAAAAAAAGTAACCAAAATGCACATTTTTCAACCGTTTCTGCCGCGCAAATTACTAAGACTAAATTGCTAATACTACTAAAGTGACTTCTGATCTCAAGATGGTCAACATTGTTCATTAAGGGTGCCCTCTGCTGAGGTTTTGGATTTTTGCACTTCCGGAAATTTACATTTGTTATATTTCAAAAATTATAATAAAACTGGAAAAAATAATTATACAGTAACAAACTTATGCCCAATAGGGATATTTTAGTGCAAAAAAAATATAAAAAAATTAGATTTTTTTTTTGACCTCACATGTTGTGCCCAAAATTGACAATTTTTAACATAAGCCAAAATGGGGGGTAGGGGTACAAAAGATGGTATTTCTCAAAAACCATTTAAGATATTGACTTAATTTAAACTTTATTACAAAGACATGTGTTAGCATATACATAGACAGTAATAAAAAGTATTTTCCTATTATTTGTTACAGACCTATGCCGTTATATGTCAGAGCTCGTCGAAATCTAAAAAAGCACATATTTTTCTCAGTTTTTATTGAATATATTTCTTATATGCACACCGACCCCCAATTTTTATTTTTTCATTCTGATACTCAGGTCTTGTATATATTGTAGACAAAATATCTCAAAAAGTTATCTGTTCCTTTATCATGAAAAATTTATGGATCACAAATTTAAAAATGCAATTTATAGTAAACTGGGTGGGGTAATGACAAGGGATGTACTAATTTTTCAGATGGTGATAAAAATACCCCAACCCTTAATTTTTCGTCCTAAAGTATGATCTATTACATTAAAAAAGACGGAAAATCGATACCTGTTCTGCAAACCACACTACACACATGTAAGTTGTCATACACAATTTGCAGCTGATTCAGAATTTAAAACCGCACTGTGAGAGTGTATTACTAAAGATTAATTTTGCGAAAAAGTTAAATCACCGACCCATCATTATTTTTCCAGAAACTAACTAGTAATATGTTAGTCTTCATAAAAAACAGGGAAATAAAAAATTCTATCTGTTCTGATATTCACCAGAGGGCACCCTTAAATAATCATCTATCGACACTACCATTCTATACTCAAGTTCGGCCGTCAAACACTACTGTCTGGGGTCACTTGGTTCTGCAAAGGGTTGTTGTTTTTACTTTCCAGACATAATTCAATTAGTACATAAATAGATATTTAAATAGTTAAAATATGTCGAAACAGTATAACGTTAGCGTACACTATTTTAATGTTAACTAACGTCAATATCTAACATAGTTTATTAAAATACTCAATGTTGATTGGTTATTGTGGTAGTATTACATTTCCTATGAATACCTCTGATGTCACGTGCGTTAACCGATGTCACTTTAAACGCTAGAAAACACGTTTTAAAGAATTTATAACACAAAAGAAGTCTACGAACTTCTGGGTCAACCCTCGTATTCATCTAGCATATTATAGAGACTTGGCAACAATACACCAACATACCGTATCATTATTCCTATCTATCAGATAGTATCACCAGCATAAAGTCATACTTTACATAAATACAATATCCCATTAATTCTTTATACTTTATATCAATACAATAGCCCATTAATACTTTAAATAATTTTCTAACACGCTACATTTACCCAGATATCGTAGTAGTAATTAACAAGAATTAACAAGGGCGGCGCAGAATTTTTTCAAAAAGAGAAAACAAACATGTATATTTATTTGCAATTTTTTATTATATAACAACAAAAATTTAGAAATATTTTTAAAAAGTATTAAAAAAGTTATATGGCAACAGTAAGCAATAGGTATTTTTATATCCCTTGGATTGGTACCCGGTCCAACAGTTAACAATCTATGGAGACCGGGCACCTGAAACATCACGTGGTATCTGTTTATGTTATAGCTTGCAGAAAACTAAATACTTTCCCATAGACCTCCTGTGGCACCTGTCAGCTAATATCTCAAGCATTATACACCAGATTTTCTTTAAATTATCTTATTTCATAGATATTTCCATCACAAAGCCTTTGAAAGTGTGCAAAAGACAACTTTCCCAGCTCAACCTCTCTGCACATGTCTGTGTTTACAAACAGTATTGAATCCGCACTGATAGATGTTAAATTTTCAAAAACATGAAAAAAAAATGTTTTATTTAATTTAATAATCCTAGCTGATGGGGATTATTTTACCTATAGTTTATCCTTCCTGAAAATGCATATTGAATATTTCAAAGTTATATCTGCTGACCTCTGTGAACTTTCACTTCTGTACTGAATCGTACACAACAAAAGACGGGGCTTAAGCCAGCATATATTTAGCTGTACGCAGCCTGAAGATGCCACTGCACAGTGTAAAAAGTTGGATTTAAGTTGATGAATAACAAAAGGATTTAAGGAAATATAACTTCGATCAATCGCTAATAGTGTGCAGTGTGGTATAACAACAACAACGGCCCTTGCCAGTGCGTATCACGCCTAAATGCTGGGGTTGTTTTCGTTGGAGATCACCGGTACATGTGCACTCTGACGTCGACGTTTTTTTTAAAGAAAACCCTGTTGATTATGTGAACAATGCTGACTTGATCACTTTACCGACACATAAGTTACATTGTTTTATTTTAGAATGAATGGCAGTTTCTCATAATATGATGTATTAAAACTGTCTCCCGCCTCTGTGGCCGTTCTGTTTATATACCATTCCTCCATACAGTCCAAAGCCAAAGGCTGAAAATCTGTGTAAAATTTATTTGCAAATAGTTCCTTTCGCTGCACAAGAAATTGTAAATCTCCAACACCAAACACGCAGATGCTTCTTACAAATGTTCCCGCGCATAAATCATTTCCGAGCCAGGACGCGTACGCAGCTAACCAGGGCTTATCATCCGGACTTCCTGCAAAATAGATTAACCAAAGTAAACCATATATATATATATGAAATAATCAGATGGTGTACTACAACTACCAGTTATTGGAAGTTAGAGTATGGCAGGCAGCTGAATGGACATGCTACAGAACAAATAGAGTATGGTCTCATGGTTAATTTAAACACCTCGATGGGCTATCGATCGATGGGCTTCGCCCATCTCGATGTTTAAATCAACCAACTCGATGAGACCATATTCTATCTTTTACGTGTTCATACAACACTTTAGAGGACGAGATGTATGTATGGCCCAGTGAATATCATGGTGAACTTGGAACCGGAGGACACGGGTTCAAAGCTCACCAATGCCACCGAGTTTCGTTGGTTTGTTCTTGGGAAAAAACACGTTTCCTTATCCTCGTCTGTCGGATGGGGACGTAAACCGGGAGTCCTGTTTATCGGAATCTATCCTCCGAATACGTTAAAGAACCATTGGAATATATTCGTTAGTAAGAGTAGGACAGGTTTCCTACGATGGCCCATTTGCCATGCGGAAATGCGGAATGCGGAATTCGGAATGCGGAATGCGGAATTCGGAATGCGGAATTCGGAATGCGGAATGCGGAAGTCAAGAAATAGAAGTGAAGTAAATGTGAGCCAAATGGGCCATTCTCCTACATATTTTATCTCGATGTATATGGAGGATGAGCCTGGCATGTCCATGCCTGTTAGGCGCCATATAACCTTTCATGTGTATGTGCGCCTTAAAACCCAGTTCAATTCAATATATCACTAGTGGATCCAGGATGATATATAAACTCAGAGTGGATCACTAGCGGATCCAGAGGGAAGCCCGTGTGGGCTGGACTGACTGAGATTTTCTAAATTATATAAGATATATAAGCCCCCCACACCACCACCACACCCCACACCCGTGAAAAGTCGCAAATGTTTGGTTTTTATTGTTAAAACATTTGGTCTAAGTTAGACACTCTCCCCACGCCTCGAGGTAAACTACTGGATCCGCGTATGTTGATCTATCAAACTCGAGTTAAAAAATGTTTTGCATTTTTAATTATGTTATTTTTAAGTTTCGAGTATTTATAAAAGCTTATTTGCACCACTTAGATTTTAAGAGAAGGTAATGGCTTCGCCTCAGAGAGAATGAAAAAACAAAAAGCAAAAAAATAAGGTGTTTTTTTTTCATATTGGACTTATAATAAATAAGAGCATTTTTGAAAAGCTTATATTTTATATTGAAGTTTATAGTATGAGTATATACAAAGGAAAAGCAGATACTCAAGTAGTGTATATTTATAGGGTATAATAGTATATACGTATATGGTGTATTTATACAAAGTATACACGGATACTCAGGTTATAGGGAATTTAACTTAATGTTAAGGGGTTTATATAAGTAGTAAAAATAGGTTTATATAGTAGTAAAAATACAACAATCGTGGTCACTGGCAAAATTCAAACACTTTTATACATACACTTTTATATTACATGGTTATTAAATATAAAATATGAGAAGTAATTGCATCTTTAACAGTAACACTGAGATTTCACCACACACACATACATACAAGTGCACGCATAAATTATTATTATCATTATTATTATTATTATTAATAATAATAATAATATTATTGTTATTATTATTATTATTATTATTATTATTATTATCTTACTACCTACTTCTAAATGCGGAATGCGGAATTCGGAATGCGGAATTCGGAATGCGGAATGCGGAATTCAGAAGCCAAGAAATTGTTATGTGTGTGAGTGGTGTAGTAGTAGTAGTATTAGTAGTAGTAGTAGCAGTAGCAGTAGCATTAGGATTATTATTATTATTAGTAGTAGTAGTAGTAGTAGTAAAAGTAGTAGTAGTAGTAGTAGTAGTAGTAGCAGTAGTAGTAGTAGTAGATATAGTAGTAGTAGTAGCATTAGTAGTAGTAATAGTAGTAGCATTATTATTAGTGTAGTTGTAGTAGTGGTAGAAGTAGTAGTAGTAATAGTAGAAGTAGTAGTAGTAATAGTAGTAGTAGTAGTAGCATTTGTAGTAGCACTAGTAGTAGTAGTTGTAGTAGATCTAGTAGTAGTAGTAGTAGTAGTAGTAGTAGTACTAATAGTAGATCTAGTAGTAGTAGTAGTAGTAGTAGTAGTAGTAGTAGTAGTAGTAGTAGTAGAATTAGTAGTAGTAGTAGTTGTAGTAGTGGTAAAAGTAGTAGTAGTAGTAGTAGTAGTAGATCTAGTAATAGTAACTTAGCATTATTATTATTATTTTGTGCGTTGTTTTTTTCATTCTCGCTGAGAGCCATTACCTTCTCTTTAAATCTAAGTGGTGCGAATACGCTTTAATATATACCCGAAAGTTAAAAATAACCAGTGAAGTAAAATCTCTTCTTACTTCACTGAAATAACATAATTAAAAAAGCAAAACATTTTTTAACTCGAGTTTTTACGCGGATCCAGGATTTTACCTCGAGGCGTGGGGAAAGAGTCTAACTTAGACCAAATGTTTTAACAATAAAAACCAAACATTTGCGATTTTTCACGGGTGTGGGTTGTGGTGATGGTGGCGGTGTGTGTGTGGGGGGAGGGGGGAGGGGGCCCCCACTTGCTTCCCTCTGTCCGGCCCCCACTTGCATCCCTCTGTATCCGCTAGTAATCCACTCTGAGTTAACACAACACTCTGGGTCCGCTAGTGATATATAGCGCTGGCAAACATTACTACGAAATGCGGAATGCGGAATGCGGAATTCGGAATGCGGAATGCGGAAGTCAGGAAATAGAAGTGAAGTAAATGTGAGCCAAATGGGCCATCGTAGTATTCTACCCCGGCAACACACGGGGACCACTGGTGATATATAGCGCTGTGATATATAGCGCTGGCAAATATTACTACGAAATGCGGAATGCGGAATGCGGAATGCGGAATTCGGAATGCGAAATGCGGAATTCGGAATGCGGAAGTCAAGAAATAGAAGTGAAGTAAATGTGAGCCAAATGGGCCATCGTAGGTTTCCGGATTACTATGTATATTTTTTTTCTCGAAATAAAATATACTGCGTTGAGCCGTTAAACAACATTTAATACTTTCAATTAGATGACAATAAACCAATTATCATTGTGATCTGCCAAGCATTGTCTAAGAAGATTCAGTTGCTCTTTTCTTCCATTTCCCTTGGTCGAGCAAATAGCATTCTCCGTCAAATGGCTGGACTGGACACAAATAGTAGCATGACCTTAAATTGATGTCCGACACAACATATTTTGGCTAGAAACAAATATTACATGTTTTTTACTCGTGACCATGGTCTAAAACACGCAACCCCAAATATGAAAGCGTCTCCGTGGACGAGGGGTTAACGACGTTGCGTTGAAACGTCGCCTCTCGCCGCTGCTGAGTAAGGGAGTGTCGATTATTATGGATGGAGGAGGTGTACAATATTGGTTCCAGGAAAAGTAGGTGGTCTGCCTCACCCACAAACAAATCGATCGTCACATATAACCTTACATGTGTTGAAAATGACGTAATCATTAAACAAACAAACACAAAATCGAATGTGGAGCTCGACACACAGTCTTGATTACTTTGAACGAAGGAGATAAGTGATTACCTTTACCGCAGATTGTTTCCGTTAAAGGGACACACGGCAATCTTGAAGTGTTTGAAATGGGTGTCTCGATTTATATTTTACTTTTACTCTGGTGACATTTAAATAATTCAAATTTTAACTATTCACTTTTTCGTCTTATTATACTATCAGTTTTAATATATTATTAGTGCAATAATATCAAAAAATAATAATATGCGAAAGCAAATTGCTTAATACTATTCTTATAATTAATATGAATGATTGAACAGATGCAAGTTATGCAGAAAAACTAGCGGGACGCTGTGCGTTTTTAAAAAAAATCAAGATGGCAAGTGTCCCTTTAACGTTGAAAACATTAGCGGAATTGTAACATTGAACGTTGTGACATGGCCGATAAGTACAATCATTAAAGGGACACAGGGCAATCTTGAAGTGTTATCAAGCAGTCAAATTAACGTCTCGACTTATTTATCCTGTTTCCTTTAAAGTTGAAACCTTTTACTTTTAAAGTTCAAACCTGCTTGCATATATTAAATACAATGTTGAGATGTCAACATTTCTTCTTCTTACTACCGAGGGCTGGCGTGGCTCAGTCGGTAGCGCGGCGGATTTGTAACCGGAGGCCCCGGGTTCAATCCTCCGTGGTGCCACTGAGTTTCGTCGGTGTGTTCTAAGGCAAGACACTTTTCCTTAGCCTCGTCCGTCGGATGGGGACGTAAACCGGGCGGTCCCGTGTATCGGTCTATCCTCCGAGCACGTTAAAGAACCATAGGAATCTATTCGATAATAAGAGTAGGGCACGGTTCCCGGATTCCTATGTATCCTTCCCCTCTCTCTGGGGCGGCTCTAAATAACCTATACTGTGTTGATGAGCCGTTAAACAACATTCAATTCTTCTTACTACCATAGGTTTAAATATACTACTGGTGCAATATAATCAACTGTTGGAAATATGTAAAAAAAAAGTTTACCTTGTACTATTCTTATAATTCATATTAACGATTGAACAAATGCAAGTTAGGTCACAATTAAAAATTTAATGTTTGCGCTTTCCAGACCGACCCGAAAAAAGGGCCAAATATATTTTTCTCGTTTTTATGACTTTTTTTTTTAATTGCCGGTCGCATCAAAGTATGTTTTTGTTACCAAAAAAATCAATGAAAAAACAATTGTCTACCGACCCAAACTTTGAAATTAGTGCCGGGAAAGGGCTAACATAAATATGCTTAAGGATGGCCTTATGTAGACAAACTAATGGAACGGCACGAGTTTTACCATATAAAGAGTGTTCTATGTCTCTTTAAGTGGCATCCCATTATCTCAGACAGTTTATTCGACATGGACCGGACACAATCATATCAGATTGATGACAACACAGAAACTACATGAACTTGGTCTTAAACATATGAAAGATTGGCTGGCGCGGCCCATTGGATATCACGGTGTACTTGAAATCCTGATGCCCCGGTTCCAGCCTCACCGGCGCTACTGAGTTTCTTCGGCGTGTTCTTGGGCAACTTTTCTCTTAGCCTTGTCCGTCGGATGGAGACGCAAACCGATCGGACACGTGTATCTGAGTATATCCGCCGAGGACGTTAAACTAATCATAGTAATATGTTCGTCAGTAAGAGTAATGCATTGTTCTAGATTCCTATATATCATCTCTCTGGTGCGGCTCTAAATGACATATAATGGGTGATGATCCGTTAGACAACATTCAAACAAACATATGTCAGCTTGAACGTGTATTATAGGGCGGGTCTATCGATGCTATATTCAAACATCAACCACGCATTTCATGTGAACACGAACAGTGCATGTTCCTGACCTGTGACCAAGACCCTGCAAATATACACCAAATTTGGCGTTTACACTGTCTACTAGTGATAAACGTTGATTCCAAATTATACCATACCATTTAGTAACATGAGCTAGGTTATTGCGTTTACAAACTAAAATTCATATTATTTTGCAAATGTATGGCTTTTTCGTTATCTAGTTTGCTATAGCTAAACTTCAGTGATTTTTCGAATATAAAGGACAATAACATTTGCTCAATGTCAAACTCGTGCAATACCTTACTGATGCATGAATTAAATTTGGTGAAAATCAAAAAAAAAAAGGTTTACTATAGTCATCGCGTTCACAAGCTGAAATTCTGCTTCTTGATTTTAATAAGCAACGACAATAACTCATTGCCGAACTCGTCCTTGATCTTAGTGAATCGAAATTAAATGGGAGTTTATAATCGCACCAACAGCTAAGGTCATATATATGGCGACTTTCCAGCATCCATTGTTGGTGGAGGAAGACACCAGGTGCTCATCCGGGCAATGTTCATGCACCTGCGGGCACCTGGGTAGTACCACCGACGTCCCGCAAGACAGTTGGATAGCTTCCTCACATAAAGATTCCTAGACCCCTGAGGGATCGAACCCCCAACGGTGAAGGGCAAGTGATTTCAAGCCAGGGACTCTAACCACTCGGCCACAGAGGCCCCATTGATCTTACTGAAACAAATCTTCAAATTAAATTTGGTGAAAATCCAGAACCGTATATTAAAGTTATCGTGTTCACGATAATATGGACACACGGACGGACGACGGCAGAAATGCAAAATAATCAATTACCTGCGTATGCTCCCGGCGTGCCTAGTTGTGGGTTGTGGTGTAAAGTTGCCCAATAATACTCGTCCGGGCTTAAAACATCTCGGAACCAGTCTAGAAGGAAGCGCGCTTTTTTGTCTCGGATCACAAAATCGACAAACTGGCGACTGAATACCCCATATGCACTACCCTTAACAACTGTTACATTAAAGGGTGCGCTTTCTTTTTCCACTGAGGTTTTAATAATTGTTGGTTTTATGTCCGAATCTACAAATGTGTAAACGTAACTGAATTTAAATCGGTCACCAAGTATCCTAGATCCTGTAATACCTTCAATATCGCTTGCTCCGTTATATATTTTCAAAATTTTCACAATATCTGCATTTGTTTTTAGAGGAAACTGCTGACTAGGCAAGTTAATAAAATATTTCCAGGAGCTCCCGCGTTCCAGTAAACTCTCCATGCAGTTTAAATCGGCCTGTAGTCGAGTGAATCCTTCATAAACAACAAATTCCATTCTAAAAACAACGAACACATTTTCAAAGCAGTTAGCTATACCTTCAATGGCGTTGTGGACTTCCGGTTTAGAGTCTGCGTCAACATGAAGACAATATATATTATTTGATCGGTATATTACTCGGAGCAGTCTTTCGACTTGTTCGGCGTCTTTGTATAACAGGATGCTGTATGCTATAGGGAATTCATTTTCTTCTTGGGATATTTTATAGTTATTGTACCCTCTGGTTCTTTTAAAATTATCACAATCGTGTGTTAGTTTGATATACTCGTTATCATGTAGACCTATTCTTGTATAGTTATCTGAAGCCATAAAAGCTGTGGCTTTTTTTATTTCTGTTTCTTTGCCAGCTATAATGGCGGCACAGTCGATACTGTGAACACGTCTTGTGGGTTTATTTGAAGAATCCAGAAATGTATAGTAAGAAGTTGCGTTTCCATGGCTTGTAGTCAGGTAGACCAGCTTACTCAGACAGTACAGCATACTGACAACACACACAGTTAACACATAAAACCAGCATAGCTGCAGCTTCGCACTGCGAAAAAAAGTACCGCAAAATCTGAAAAGAAAAAAAGTTCTGTATTGCAGGTTTGTGAGTTGTTTCAATTATATTATTAGGTGATGCCCCGGTCGTTTTATATCAAAATCTCAGTTTAAATCGTCCTTAATTTATTAAAAGGGACACACGGCAATCTTGATTTTTTAAAAACTCACGGCGTCCCGTTAGTTTTTCTCTTAACTTCCATTTGTTTAATCATTAATATTAATTGTTAAATTAGTTCAAAGCAAATTATGTTTACATATTACAAACTTTTTATAATATTGTACTTAAGCATTTGGCAAAAAGGTGAAGAAAATTGAAATCTCATTTTTTATTTAATTATATGCAAGCAGTTTTAGAGTCAAAATGACGCAGGATAAGTAAATCAAGGAGCACATTTTAATGTTTGAATAAAACTCAAGATTGCCATGTGTCCGTTTAAAAGGTATTGAATATTATATTATTTTTAGAACATATACATATATAATATGTATTACTTACTATATGGCGCCTTCTTACAAGTGCGGTTGCCGTGAAGCCTGTTTTAAGTGTTCAATATAAGGCAATCCCATATGTGAAAATATGTACTGTAAACTATTGAATTTTTTTTACTAATTTCACCTTAAACTCTGATTTTAAAGTTGCATAATTATTACTAAAAAATTACGCATTATTTTCAAATAATTACCCCTATTTTTAAGTTAAAAGTTCTCAACAAAATTACTAAAACATTCTGTAAACGGCACTCTTTAAGATATTTCATTTCGTTTGTTAAACATAGTTTAAAATTATCAATAATAATATAACTCACTGCTTATATATACATACGTGACTTTGCTCTCCCTTGAACAATGAACAGTGTTAATTTTGAACAGTGAACAGTGTAAATTTTAACATTGCAAATATTGAACAGTGAATAGTGCAAATATTGAACAGTGAACAGATTTTATGAACAGTGAGTGTAAATAGTGAGCAGTGAACAGTGATTAAATGAACATTCAGATATATATACATGTACAGTACACAGTAGTCATACTTTTTCATCTCTTTATTATTTAAGAGTGCCGTCCGAGTGACTATTTACATCACTTGGATTTTATTGTATATATAATAATAAAGATTTATGAAAAACAAAAATAAAAGGTATTAAAAACGATTGCATGACCAATCTTTGTTTATGCATATACACGTGGGCTGCAGTTAAAGGGACATACATGACCAATCTTTGTTTATGCACAGACACGTGGGCTGCATTTAAAGGGACATACATGACCAATCTGTGTTTATGCACAATGTACACGTGGGCTGCATTTAAAGGGACATACGTGACCAATCTTTGTTTATGCACAGACACGTGGGCTGCATTTAAAGGGACATACATGACCAATCTTTGTTTATGCACAGACACGTGGGCTGCATTTAAAGGGACATACATGACCAATCTTTGTTTATGCACAGACACGTGGGCTGCATTTAAAGGGACATACATGACAAATCTTTGTTTATGCACAGACAAGTGGGCTGCATTTAAAGGGACATACGGTAATCTTGAAGTTTTTTATAAAGCATTAACATTAGCGTCTCAGTTTATTAATCCAGGATCATTTTTGCTTTAACTTGAACCTCCTGCATAAGATTAAATTAAGTTTTGAGGTTGTTGTTTTTTTCTTCTTATTCTACCGTAGTTTTAATTACCTTATCTCCTATATAAATGCTATATCGTCATTTCTTGCTAATTCACTAAGGAAAAGACTGTTCCCGGTGAAAACGAACTGTTACCGGGCTTTAGTTTTGACTGTTTCCCTCACGTGCTGGAATTTCGTTTGCTTGACGTCATCTTCCTTTTTTCACCATAGGTTCCCATTATAAAACAAATTTTCATTTTCACTGTTTCGTACAGTAACATTAATCAGGTAATAAAACAGTTATCACATGTGTGTTAGGGGAACAGTCAAAACTGTTTTCCCGAGGTGGAGGGGATGTCAGTGTGAACAGTCAAAACTGTTTTCCCGAGGTGTCGGGGGATGTCAGTGTGAACAGTTCACACTGACATCCCCTCCACCTCGGGAAAACAGTTTTGACTGTTCCCGATAGGCCGAGGGAAACAGTTCACACTGACATCCCCCGACACCTCGGGAAAACAGTTTTGACTGTTCCCCAAACACACATGTGATAACTGTATAATATATTATTGGTGCAATATAATCAACAGTTAATAATATGCTAAAAAATGTTTCGTTTTATACTCTTAATTGTGTTTTATACTGTTACTTTTGTTTTAACTGTTAATATTGTTTTATACTCTTAATTTTGTTTTATGCTGTTAATTTTGTTTTATGCTGTAAATTTTGTTTTATACTGTTAATTTTGTTTTATGCTGTTAATTTTGTTTTATACTGTTAATTTTATGCTGTTAATTTTGTTTTATACTGTTAATTTTGTTTTATGCTGTTAATTTTGTTTTATACTGTTAATTTTGTTTTATACTGTTAATTTTGTTTTATGCTGTTAATTTTTGTTTTATACTGTTAATTTTGTTTTATGCTGTTAATTTTGTTTTATACTGTTAATTTTGTTTTATGCCGTTAATTTTGTTTTATACTGTTAAATTTGTTTAATACTGTTAATTTTGTTTTATGCTGTTAATTTTGTTTTATACTGTTAATTTTGTTTTTGTTTTATGCTGTTAATTTTGTTTTATACTGTTAATTTTTTTTAATACTGTTAATTTTGTTTTATGCTGTTAATTTTGTTTAATACTGTTAATTTTGTTTTATACTGTTAATTTTGTTAATTTTGTTTAATACTGTTAATTTTGTTTAATACTTTTAATTTTGTTTTATGCTGTACTTATAATTAATACTAATGATTGAACACATGTAAGTTATGAAGCAAAACTAAAGGGACACCGTGCGTTTTTAAAAGATCAAGAATGCCATGTGTCCCTTTAACACGAAGAAAGACTTACAAACGTGTTTTACACTTGCTTACAAAATCTTATCTAGATCAGTTAAGTTTAAACATTATAAAAGAATACAAATGGTGAACAAATATGCATTATAGTGTATGCATGATAAACGAATACACATGTAAAGACTCAACATGTTTACGTTAAAGAACAATGTTCGGCATTACATGTATGAGCATTGAAACTCAGCATGTTCCAACCTTCGAATCTATGCTCACGCTTTGTGAGCACATATGAATGAAAAAAGACGACGCTACTTTTCTTTATGTAAAGTACACTGCTGCATTAGTTGAAGCAATTTTTTTCTTGTATTGCTATGAAAGAGAGTTCATGTTGAGTCTTCCACCAGATATTCAGGCAGATGTAACTGAAGCCTTTAATGACACCTCTCGGTATCTGGATGACATATTCAACATTGACAATAATTTCTGTTCTACTATGATTAATGCTATCCCAGCTCGGATAGATATCGGTAATTGGTCGGAATGTCGGCAGATCAGCCCGATGTCTATCCGTTATCTATCCGTTATCTGTCATAGACATCGGGCCGTTATGCAGACTTGCCGCTCTGTTACCGATATCTATCCGATATCGGTGACAGAGCGGCAAGGCCCGATGTCTATCCGTTATCTATCCGTTATCTGAATACTGTATAGGAAACATATCGGTCCAACATCGGTCCGATATAGGCTTGCTGACTGGGTTTGTGTGGGTTTTTTATGATTTGCTGAAAAGATATCGGTCAGATGTCGGCTAAATTTGGATATTCCAATGTAAAGCCGATTAATTCAATATTTTCCAATTTTTAAATTTTTGGTTTGTATGGCATGCTAAATTGATTGTTCAATGCATTAATCTGAATGAATATAGCACATTTCTTCTAATGTCTATTATTATATCTCGGGCCAACGTCAGGCCGACGTAGTTTGTATCAATTGATACCATATATCGGACCGCTGTCGGTCCGATATAACATGCCATAAATCCATAAAGGGAGGTAATGACATGTCATTTTGAATATTGTATATTTATTGGTAATGTGAACAGATATTTCTCGCAAATGTCCTTTTTTACATCGCAAAATGTTGCTACCTATATTCACAAGAGTTTTATATATTGCTAATGAATATTTTTCCAATCGAGCTAATTGAGATAAGCACCAACAAAAAGATATATATAAGGTAGTATATATAGTGAAAAAATGTCGGTATTCATTAAATAGATTTGATAAAAAAAAATCGGACGGAATTTGCCCGATAATCTTGTATGTTGCCAAACATAAATTTTGGATTAGTAATCCGATGCTCCAGCTACATACTAGCTGGATGGTGACAATAGAACGAATTTGATGTTTTTCTGACAGATGTCATTTTGATATTGGGCCCACTTCGGGTCGAAACTATATCGGATAGATAACTAACCGATATTGGACCGATGATGGATAGTAAACTTAAAAGATGTCTGACCGATGATGGATAGTAAACTAAAACGATATCTAACCGATATTGGACCGATGTGTAGCCGACAAGATATCGGTCCGACTTGAAGCCGATGGGCACGCCGATCTCGGGCCGATATCGTTTGCGATACTGGTCCGATATAAAAAAAATATCGGGCTGATGAAGGCTAGATATAGGAGTATTGGCTGGGATCTATCTTAAAGAACTTCAACTCAACAAAGCTAACTTTTTGATACGGTCGCTTCATTTCATGATTTACATCTCTCTATTAAAATGGTAAATTAATTAGTTAACTCTATGACAAGTGATTTTAATTTTGATAGTGTTAATTAGACTTAGATGAGCATGTTCCCCGAGATATTTCCTATGTGGTCGATGTTTCTCAACTAACTCGTTCTTCTACAGCTTGTAGTCGTGTTGAGGACTTTGATATTCGTAATATTTGTATACCGAAGAAGCTACTCCAGCAGGACTAGCGTTACTGTAAACTTCGAAAAACCTTTGCAAAATTGTGTTATCGTAACCCTCAGCTACTTCTAAAATATAAAAGTAATTTAAGAACTCTTCTGTTACAAGGACTACCGCAACCTGTCTGCTATGGAGATGTGATTTACAAACTTCGTAAGATCCATGATCACTTTCATACAATCTTTATTAAACTTGTTAAAAAGTGTATCAAAAGAGGTTAGGACACTATCATTTTGCAACGGAATGCATGTTTAGTGGTTGACCCATTTACAGTTCGCCGCTATGATTTCCTCTTTGATTGTGCGATGACCAGACAAATTGTGGACCCTATAATGAAGTCCACCTACATCTTCAAAGGACGGTAGCGTTTGGTGTTTGTCTTAAATCTTGTCTTGTCATACCCTGAACGGCTTGTTCTTTTGTTGCTCTTGCTTCTGTCAAGTCACTGAGGACTTACTTTGTGGCTTTCTAGGCTTCTGTTTTATTATATTCATATATACATTATCATTTATGCCTTATAATTATATTGCCTATTAATTCTGCCAAGTGTTTTTAGAGAATATAACATGGCGGGGATATCTTTATGTACATTCTCCCGTTTTATTGGGATGGTAATCGGGTGCGAGAGAGGTTTGGTGCACCCTAGGACCTCATTTAAACCCCCAACGGCCTTTTTGCCGTTCCAATTGTCAACCCTTTTATGTTTGAGATGTCATGTCTTGTATTCATCTTTGTATTTATTGTTTGTTTCTGTGCGTGTTTTTGGTTGGCTGTGAACCTTGGCTGCTACGTTTCCTGTTGTTGTTTGTTTCTGTGCGTGTTTTTGGTTGGCTGTGAACCTTGGCTGCTAATTTCCTGTTGTTGTTTGTTTCTGTGCGTGTTTTTGGTTGGCTGTGAACCTTGGCTGCTACGTTTCCTGTTGTTGTTTGTTTCTGTGCGTGTTTTTGGTTGGCTGTGGGCCTTGACTGCTACGTTTCCTGTTGTTGTTTGTTTCTGTGCGTGTTTTTGGTTGGCTGTGGGCCTTGACTGCTACGTTTCCTGTTGTTGTTTGTTTCTGTGCGTGTTTTTGGTTGGCTGTGGGCCTTGACTGCTACGTTTCCTGTTAGACTTTTATTGCTGTTTTGAGAGGTACATTATGTTAAATTTATGACTGATTAATAATTAATTAGAAATCCGAAAATCAAACTAAGTGAGTAAATTTTTTACCGAAATACATAATAGCATATGAAAATATAGAGTTAAAAATGACAACAGGCGACAAAATATTGGTGTAAAATGCAATGGAATAACCATTTTCAGTATATTTACAAAAAGACATCGTCATGTCTGTGACTTTATCCAGAATACGTTCGTATATATCCCAGGAACATAGTTCATTATTCTACAATGCATATGTACAACCTCATTTTAATTTTTGCTGTGTTATTTGGGGAAATTCTTCTTATACCAATGTATATAGAATTACAAAATTACAAAGAAGAGCATGCACAATTATACAAGGTCATGAATATATTAATTTTGAAACTGCACGTATATATCTCTAAATATGTTATCATTCGAAGAAATAGTTTTTCTTCAAAAATCTAAAAGCATGTATAAAATAGCAAATCAAATGTCCCCGCAATATCTAAGCGACTTGTTTCGTATGAGAGTAAATGAGCAAAATACTTCAATGCAGCTGAGATTAATTACAAATAGAAATTCATAATATCTAGCCAAATAACGAACTATTCAAAGGGATCTTATCATATTCTGGAACTTTAGTATGGAATAGTATTCCCCTAGAAATTAAAAACTTTACATCATTGAATATATTTTCCAACAAATGCTTGAAATGGGTAAAGAGAGAAAATGTAATCTAAATCTTTATTGTTAATTCCATGGTTAAAGCAGTAACGATGTATACACTATACAAATGTGTCTATGTTTATGTATACATTATAGTATGTTTATGTATACATTATAGTATGTTTATGTTTCATCTTGATTGATTTTAGACAGCGTTTCGTTTTAAAATAGCAAATTGTCAGATACTTTGATATGTGTTCATAAGTATGCCTACAGATATTTTATAAATGACGTTTATTTGTTGTATTATATTTGTAAATATGTTATTAAGAGGGCCTCACTGAAGATTGGCTATGCCAATTGAGTCACCCTCTATAAATAAAGAAATTATCTACTTACTTACATAGTCTAAATCACAGAATTTCCATGTTTTAGACTATGCCCTATATTGAGGATCTTATATCAATATCCTATCATTTTATTCAACTCGTTTATTAAATCAATAATACACAGTCACGAATATAAGATTCTGTTTATCATATATTACACCTACGACGTGAATGTTATCAATTTATCATATATATATAATGTTTACATGACCCCGGATGATGACGTCTCTTTACCATTTGAATACCATGACAAATGACCCCACCCAGTTACATTATACCGAGACCGGGTTGACACTGGGGACAGTTGTTAACTCTGTAAAAATGATGGATACATAAAATGTCAAGTTTATATATGTAATTAATGTTAATTTGTTTTATCATACTTACCATGATTCTTTTTCTATTTCCTTCTACATAAACGGTGTTAATCAGTTCCTGATCAAAGGCGATAAATGATTTTTTCCTGACTAATGCGCAAAAGTGCTTTTTTTTCAAATCGAACAATACTCATTTTCACTGCATATGATATGTTATAGATAGGTTAGCAGCATTTACATCGTCTGAATGTGTAGTATATATGCTAATCTCTTTTTAGTTTGATTTTACGTTACTTTTAAAATATGTTGATTGTTTTTTCATAACTATAACCTCTTATAATTCTAATTTGAAGGGCATGGCTTTCTCATAGTGTTTACGATGTATTATTTATGTTTGTATTTATTTATTGTAAGCCATGATAAGACTTTACTAAATAATAAAATACAAAATGTACTGTATATATGAAACACAAGATCGCAGCATAAATTAATGAATTAGGGAATTAAAGAAAATGTAATTAATTAAGGAAATTAAAAATCTATACAACCTCTTATCTTTGTTATAACTTTTCAATGCCTCAGTCGATTTTACACGACATGCACGGCTTGCCCGAAGTGTGAGTCTGATGCACACGTGCTAACAACGATTCCGAACGCCTGTAGAAGCAAGCGGGCGTTGACAGTGACCATTGGCCAGGAAATATAACGGGTGAAGATGATTGTTGACCATCAGTTTGTGCTATAATCCGAACAACCAACCAACCACCTAATCTATATCTACTTAGAATTTGAGCAAAAGAAGAACTGTCGAAATTGGTATGTACCATATTTACTTATAAATAGTTTTAATTTATAATTAGATGCAGAGATTACAATACAATCGTCTATATTGAAAAGGGAGAGACAGAATTTGTATTTTCGTATTTATATATATGCTATAAAATACTGTATTGTGGTTTAATGCTGAATAAAATTATGTTATGTTGTATTCACGTTTCATGTGTTGTTTAGCAATCAACCGCAATAACATACGCACATTCACATGTATTAATTTCTTCACAGACTTATAAGAAACGAGGTACAATTTCGCGATGTCATTTAATATGTAAACAAACAAAGGTTATTATAATGGTAATGTAATATTTTTTTATGTCAGTAATTTAAGACCACCAGACTACAACACAAACCATATAAACAAAATTATATACTATATATGCAATAATGAATATAATAATATCAGATTTGTATTTTGATAGTTGTAATGTAGTCTACATGAAATAAACATATCACAGCAGTGAACTGCTAGTTACGATAACGGTTTCATGGTTCAAAATTGGTTAACTTGACTAACAAAACAACGTTCGAAACGCTTGCGTAAACTAGTGAACAAACGTTATTTTGGGTAGCAAAAAGTACTTTTTTCAAATTTTCTTGAAAATTTAAATACTGCTAGAGGAAGGATTAAACTCATCGTTCATGTTCTTGTCTTTTTTCTCGCTGTTAAAATCACCATAAAAAATGAATTTAAAAATAAAAATAACTGAAGTCATAAAGAGCCGACATTTTCCTATTTCACTGCTGTTTTGTCGGAGATAATTTTTACAATAAAACAACACAGACGGCACATTTTTTAAACAGTAGAATTTTAAAAATAATGGTTATTTTATAAGGAAATGGCTGTATGAATTCATTATGAATTTTAACAATAGAAAAGTGATTTTAAAAGTGTTTTGTTGAAAGCACCCGGTTGAAAAAAATTCTCATTATTTCCGCGTGAAATTTGTAAGGACGGTCAAGAAACGTTTTTCAGGGGAAGAAAACGGTACTTTTTCCAAATTTTAATAATATTTTGCAGGCTTGTAGAGGAAGATTGTATTTTTTCTCGCTATAAGAACAAATTGTAATTATTGATTAAAAGCTCAAATTTCACTTAAATTTTCGAAAAAGTCGGCGATTTTTAAATGCCTAGAAATTGTGTTTTTAATAAAATAGAATAGACAAAACACGTAAAAACTTAAAATCCACTGTGTAACAAACAAGTATTTGTTTATTTGTGTCATCTTTGTACATTGTCAGCTGAATACAATTTACATCACTGGTGTCATTTTGACCGCCATCCTGAAATCTGCTCAAAACGTTTTTTGCGCGTGTTGTTTTTAATATCCCTCCGCGGCGGCTGGGCGCACCCACAGATATAACACGGGGCAATTTGTAAGAGAAATCATGACGTCGTTTTGTTGTTTACATGACCATGATGACGTCTCTACGTTACGCGGCTGTAAATGAGTTCGCCCTGCGACGCCTTAACATGCATTTTATGAAGTAAGATTTCAAATAATGATAAATAGTTAAGGTGTCTGAACGTATCGTATGACGTATATCCATGCAAAAAATTGGGAATAAATGTTTTACTGTATACAAACACAGTGATTCGGTCATTATTTGCATAATATCCCTAGTGTATTGCGAGAAATACGTAATGGCTTTATTGCACTCCCAGAAGCCATGTTATGTGATAAAAAGTGTTCTATTTCTACATAAAGTGCCTGTGCTGATAAGGACTGCATTTACTTTCAGTTGCGTTGTAATTGTTATAGATCAGCTGACGCACGTCCGTCCGTGGAGGTTAGAGGCTATAGATCAGCTGACGCACGTCCGTCCGTGGGGGTTAGAGGCTATAGATCAGCTGACGCACGTCCGTCCGTGGAGGTTAGAGGGCATTCTCAAAAACTCTTACCCAAAACCTCTGGGGAAAAAAAACAAAAAAAACACGCACTTAGTCATTCGCGGAGAATGTATACCAATATCAACAAGAATATGAACAATTCGAATTTCGATTGATTTTTTGATAAACATGGGTTTAAGGAACTTTTCTTCCGTTGCATACACTGACATGGTAGGACCATCTTTATGTTCAATGCTATTTTCCTTGCGGCTATAAGCGCTTTTCTACGCCATATACATTTGTGTACAATGGAATAGTTTGAGTAATTTATAGGAACCAGTCCTTATCACCGTCTGCAACAATCTCCACGCAGAGTTATCGTTCCTTGCACTCACATATATCTCTGCTAACTACTAAATTACAAGATTTTGGTAAAACTTGTTAAATTGGATTATATGGTTGCCTGAAACTTATTTATTTCTTGTGTAAATATAATTTTCAGAAATCTGCAAATTAGATGTTGCAAGATTTGAAATAATGCATGAAAACAATTTAGTTTTAATCGGGACTATCTTACTACACAAATAATACGTATTTAGGTCTCCTCAATCGAAACGCATATGAAAATCTTTCAAATCGAAGCTCGATAGCAGAAAATTACTAAAAAAAAATTATCTTTGCAGATCACGCAAAATGATTTATGATAAACATCGTCATAACTTTTTTGAATAATCACATGACCTAACCATTCGCCCTACTTCCTTTGACGTTGACAGAGTCAAATGAGGAACGAGTGTACTCTGGGTCTGCAACTGTATACAAATAGTCTTTTCTTAAAACAACAGTCTGCAAAAAGTCTCGAATTAAAGACATTTATGTTCGGAATGCAATGGTATTTTACTTCTATGTTTACCACTAAAAAAAAGTCAACACATATGTTATTTAAAAAGTCGCCTATTTAATATTAATTCCTGTTGTTAGTTTTGCTGAAATTTGGAATTGCATAAAATTCGTCATTTGTTCATAGCATGAGCTGCAATTGTCTCGAATCCCCGTGAGTTATATTTCTGTCTTAAATGTATGAGAAAAAAATAACGAGATTTTGCAGTTTTACCTTGTGTCATACGGAATTATATAACATTTGAGTAAATGCCCAATCTCTACTTTTCTACTTCTTAGATCTCTGGCCCTTTTTTGTACAGATATACATAACTATTAATTACTTAGTACATTATGAAATTATGCGTTAGGAAAAAAATGAAACAAATATAATAATCAGTACATACCTTATGTTAGAAACAGCCATCATTACAGTAATTGTTCTGTTATCTAATAAAAACCAACGCTAGCATGGTTAGGTTGACAGTACGTGTTAGTGCATATTTGCATGCACTCTTCTAACATGTCTAGTGCTGTGCACTCTCCTAGAGCGTGTTCCAGTTATGCTATCAGTGTTGTTGATAACTAGTAGATTTCGGCCAAAGTTTTCATCTGGTTTCTTAGTTTGTAAACTGTGAAAGTAAATTAATAGATAGTAGTTTAATAAATATTTATTAAAGGCTATTACTGTGTTAAGTACCGTGTTAAGTAATTCGCGAAATTGCTTATAGGTCATCCGTGTTCACGATAGTTGCCTTGCGAATATGAAAAAAATACGTTTTAAACTGAAAATTTAGTAAAATCAAACGTGTCACTGTAATCTCACGACTTCACCATTTGTAAAGGTTTACACATGAAAGACAATCTTCAAAATCAGAAATGTTTACAACATAATATAAACGGTATAATAAAACCTAACAGCCGGACAACGGAGGCGTACTTACGTGCATTTAAATGCACCTAGTTGTCGAGTTTATAAAGTTCGTTGTAGTGAACTTTAAAGGGACACACGGCAATCTTGAAGTATTTAAATTATCCCTCAAATTATTAATCCAGTATCAATTTGACTTTAAACCTGCATGCATATATTTAAACAAGAAATCCGTGAATTCACATGTCTCGCCTAACAGGGGCTGGACTTAAAAATAAAAAAAGTCAATGATGCTTAAATGAAAGTTTGTAAACATTTTAGTAACTAAAAACAATCGAGTTTTCCGTTTGCGGAGATGACATTTAAGTGCATTTGTTTAAAAACAAAATGCCATTCTATTAAAAAGATGAGGCCCAAGAGGGCCTGTGGATGCTCTATTGGCTAAAACGACTCTTATATCCCAATAGGGATAGGATGGCCTTAGATCGCTCATCTGGTAATCATGGGCAATAAGTATGCTGTGTCTAGTCTGGCATGGGCATTTTTTAATTTGTCCCACTTTGTGGGTGGGGGGTGGGGGGAGGGGGGGGGAGTATATTAACACTCTAAACAAATATGGTAAAGATCAGATAAAAAATGAAGTAACTACAGATTTAACAAAGGAAAATACAATATAGCATTTTTCAACAAATCAAGATCTAGCTGGTTTTCGAACGTGTCCAAAATTTCATTCATATACCACGCTTTGCACAACAAGACATCATACTGAGGTTTCCTGCCAAATTTTGTAGAAATCCAACAAGCCGTTTAGGAGAGGTAGCGCCGACAAGAAATTTAAAGTAAAAATGTCAAAGTGCCATAACTCCGACATAAATCAGCAAACTGGAACAAAAGCGCGATATGCATAACTAGACATCTTACCGATGCTTCCAGTCAAGTTTCGTCTAGTTTAGGAGGAGAAGCGCCGACAAGAAATTAAAAAACAAAAATGTCAAGGGGCCGTAACTCCATAAAAAATCAACGAACCGGAAAAAAATTGCAATAGGAACTGCAACGCTTCCTGCTAACACGGCGTTAAAGGGACACATGGCAATCTTGAGATTTATTCAAACATTAAAATTTGCTCCTCAATTTACTTATCCTGCGTCATTTTGACTTTAAAACTGCTTGCATATAATTAAATAAAAAATTGAGATTTCAACTTTCTTTCTTTATTTTACCAAATTTTTAAATATATTATTGGTGCAATATTATAAAAAGTTAGTAATATGCAAAAATAATTTGCTTTGAACTATTCTAACAATTAATATTAATGATTGAACAAATGCAAGTTAAGAGGAAAACTAACGGGACGCCGCGAGTTTTTAAAAAATCAAGATTGCCGTGTGTCCCTTTAACAACAACAAAAAAAAAATTAAAAAAATATAATGAAATAAGAAAATTTAAAAAAAAAATGATACAAAATAAATCAATAAATATAAAAAAAAAATATATATATATATATCTATAAAAAAAAAAAATTAAACTAATAATAAAAAAAAAAGGCAAAATATCTGCTAAAGTTTGGTAAAGAATCAGATGAAAAATGAAAGCCCTATCGTATTAACGATGCAAAATATAGCATTTTTTACTAAATCAAGGGCCATAACTCCGTTGTTATTGGTCCGATCTGGCTGTTTTCGAACTTGCGCGAGCTTTCATTGATATTAACAATCTGGTAAAGTTTGGTAAAGATCGGATGAAAAATGAAGGCCTTTGGCCAGTAGAGCTAAAGATCATCAGCTCCAAAAAGTCAAGGTCATAGATGAAATCCAGGCATCCAAAAAAAGATGCACTACCGAAGACACAACTATGTCAAAATAGAATATGTTTTCTTTCAAAGATTAAGCTATAAATTAGGTTTAAAACATCTAGCGCATAATTATAGTTCGTGAGAAAGTGATGTAAATGTAACAATTAAAGCTATCTGCCCTTTGCTTGAATGGCGAAGGTCACATCCACATTTAGTTTGTCACGTTGCAATGTACCACTCAAGATACAACTATAAGCAAAGTTTGAAAGGTCTTAGTGCATACAGTTTGTAAAAAAGTGAACTAAACGCCAAAGTTGAACCTAAAAATTATTAAGTTATCTGCCCTTTGCTTGGAGGGTCAAGGTCACTTCCTCATTTGCTTTGTCACGTTGCCATGTACCTGTCGCAGGATGACCCTAGTGGTTGGGGCTAACTCAGGAAAGAATCATTGACGGTGAATGCATTTACATAAGTTTAATGCAACTTTAAAATATGTTAAATATATATACAATTATCAAAAAAAAACAAGCGAGTACACAGATGAAATATGAAAAGAATGTTCTCATGAACGTTTAAGACGTTCTTAGTATTGTCACAAACACTAAATGTGTCGACTGATAATATACGACACTAAAGTGTTGTTAAAGTTATAACAATGTTGATCTATGATCTAGCGCGATAACTGTGATGCGCGAGAGCTCATGAATATGATGATGCGCGAATCCAATGGATGATTGTCATCAAATGCCTTCTATAAGGGTTGATGACGCGATATAATGATGGTTAACCTCCACTGAGGTTGTGGATGATGTTCCTCCAGTGAGGACTGATAACGGGCCCACCTCATGTCCCGGGGGTTGTCGATTCTATAACCTGGCCATGTTGCGCAGGTACGGGGACCGTCTCCACCGCTCGTAAACGTTATGTGTTGATTCTAGTGTCGAATCACCTAAAGGGCTTACACACCCTAAAGGCTAGCTCCACTCCGGGAGGCTTATATCCACCCTGGATGGCTTATATCCAAACCTGGATGGCTTAGGCTGTAATTATACATACGTTTTAGATGTCGGTTGATAAACATAACAATCTTGCATAATTATCATTACCCAAACAAATCATTATTTAATAAATATCTGTAAGCTGTACTAATGATGAGTAGCAATATATACATATTCTACAACGCCATGTATACGCCATGTACGTCGCTGTTAACCAATGCCCCTAAATACTCACTGAGTTATGCATGCACACATGTATGTCAACTAATGCCATATTATACAACGCTATGCATACGTATGGAACGCCATGACTGTCTTATGATGTTGCCGATTAATATATGCGGTGCATTTCCCTTTTTATGTGATAGATCTTTCATGATATGCAGTGCATTTTTAATTATATGTGGTAAATAAATCTTGATATGTGGTAGAAAAGTATTTATATGCAGTAGATTAATCACTATATGCGATAGCTAAGTCATTGTATGCAGTAGATAAACCATTATATGCGGTCCAGTTATCGTTTTATGTAGTGCATTTATTACTATATGCAGTAGTTTGTCTAATATATGAGGTCCTTTGAACATTATATGAAGTACGTTTGTATTTATATGCGGTGCTTTTGTTGACTTTATATGTGGTACATATTCTAATATACGTGGTGGATTCGGTGGTTTCAACTGCATTATATTCGGTACAAACGGCTTTATACGTGGTGCATTTCTTATGATATGCAGTGCTTTTTCTATTATATGCGGTGTTTTTTTCATTATGATGAGATCAATCGGAACACTCGTTTTTTAAGATGTTGCGATTTTATCGGAAATCTAACTAGACTGCTTCACTGCGTTTGCCCAGTTATCCTCCATGTTCGAAAAACTTAAAATTCAGTAGCTATCAAATTTCCAGGATTTTGTTAACTGTATACGTGTGACCATCAGAGAACCTTTAGTTAAGTTGTTCTTCAACCTTTCTGATATGATCTGTGTGCCATTGGGGTGCATCATAGTATTGACAAAATACACGAGTTGTATCGACTTTGTCGAGAAATCATTGCCAAAATGCTTACTTGGCAACGTGACATCCGTAAAGTGACCATTTTCGCTTGCCAGAGTTTCACAACGGTACCCATTGTAAATATAGGGACAGTTTAACTCGGAGATGTGAAAATGTAAAATAACCAGCAGACACACGTGTTACATTTAAGCACAGAGCAATATCATCAAACTGAATACAGAAATATGTAAAAAAAATGACATATTATTTTCCATCGATACGGTGTACGCAGACATCTCAAACAACGTCGAACAATAGCTTTAGTTTAGAAGACATGTGGCTATCAGGTAAATCTAAAACATTATCGAATAGTCGTATCAACTCAACCAGACTGTCTGAGAAATTTGAGACATAATCGAACATGCCTTTCAAACTCGTGACTGTGCATGAGATGTGACACATATTCAATAAGTCGTTTTAGTTTACAATGCATGTGAATATCAAGAAACTCTAAATAATTATTCGCGCATGCGTATCAAATCGGCAACGGCTGTCGCAGAAATCCGATATATATTCAAACATTCGTTTCAAATTAATAACGTTAATGATTATTAATATTATTTGGTAACATATATCAGCCGATAACACGAGTAGGTCTGTTATATAAACAGATCGAAATGAAACGGGGTTTTACAGCCCGTTAAACCATCATATTGATACAGAAACCTCAGATGGAAATGAGATGAAGGATGACAATTATCATCAGAAATGCTCTCGCCAGGAAACAAACCCACGTGAGGAAGAGGTCTGTAGCTTTAAAGCCAATGCTTTATTGCGCAATGAGCTACCGAAGCCAGTAAAACATTACAAAATAATGAATGACACTTTACTGACTCTGCCACTGAAACGAGTTCGCGTACGCATTTTTCAGATGTGTGATTTGTGAAAATTGTGGTTCATTATGACTCACTTCCGTATTTTTCACACCCAGTGAAAAGGATTCCAAAAGTTACAAATACATCAGAATTGGTACGTCTTCGGATACAATACATGTGTTGCAAGAGTTGGATTCTTAGTGCAAGCTCGTGAGTTTCCGTCACGGTAGTAGAACTCGTGCTGTAGTTGTATACTAGACATTATACTACAACTTCGGTCATGAGCTCGAATCCCGCATGTGACAGGTTCGCCTGCTAACTTGACTGTCTCTAAATACGACAGAAGGCACTGGTTTGAAACCCATGATAGTGACTGTAGCGTAACTCGACAATCAAAAGGACTTTGTTGCCATGGTGTAATAGTAATTATTTCCATTTGATCAAAATCTGTTTCTATCCAAATCTAATTTATTATTCCATGGGTTAATATCAAATTTGTGTACACTTTACCTTATGTGTATGTTTCTACTGATATGGTTATTTTCACAGTTGTCAGACTTTGTAATTAATAGCTCAGCTTCTCACATTCTTACGTTTGGGAGATGAATTATCCTAAACATCATATAGAGGATCTTACATGAGTACACATTCATTATTGAATTTACTAAACGAGTTGGAAAAATGATATAATGCGAGGCTCTTGCCGAGCATTATATCATTTTTTCTAACGAGAATAATAAATTCAATAATGAATGAGAACGAATGTTAGAGTCTATTTATCACATAACTCACATATCGACTTTTATTGCATTTTGCCTGTCGCTTTAACACGCGAAACCGACATGAACCGTGGGAATTGAATCATAGTGATTATCGAATTCTTTTGACAGCGCATACTAGGCTTATTTGCATACTTATATAACTAGTTGTATATGGCAAATATAGAATGGTGTTATTCCACGCATTTTCCACAAAAAAAAATTGTGAAAAATGCGGTTTGTGGCATATGAGGCTCCACAAAGCTGTCCAATGTGGATTAGTCCACCCCTTCACTTAGTATATGACTAATACTGTTAAAAGTCACCCCAAAACCCATATAGTCATACACAAGTACGTTAAGATTAGTTAACGTGTTAACTGGTGAGAAAAAAAACAGCTTTAGGATGTTTAGATCGGATACTGTATATTGTACACAATATAGGAGATTCTGATTATGCATCTAAACGATCCCTTATTGTGTTTGTGATGTCTTACAATGTATCTTGGCCTTTTTCATCTTTAACGTCGTTCTTTGTTTATCTGTGTGTTTGTGGTTGACTGTCGTATATATAGTGTTTCTGAGGATTCCCGACCGAATTCAATTTTTTTGATTTTTTTTCCCGACCAAAATCGTTTTTTTTCCGTTTTTTCCGTTTTTTCGAAAATTGTAGAATTGTCAAAAAATTCAAAAAACCATAAAATCATCAAAATTGTAGAATTGACCATAACATGGTCAATATTTGTCAAAAATTTTTTTTCAAAAATTCATCGCGTTTGCCGAATCGCGTTTGCCGACCCAATCGCGTTTGCCGCCCATCACCCGCCAGGACCAAATCGCGTTTGTCGCCCATAGCAAAAATACATAGCCGGGGGGTTTTGACGAACGATGAGAAGCGAGGTTTCTGGCCCATTGGGGGATTGAAGGGGGTCACCCACCATCTCGCTCTACCTACACTATGTATTTTGAACCATTATTTTTTTTTTGAAAAATGACTTAAAGAAAATATGAAAATATATAAAATAATGACGACTGTTATAGAAAAATTAATACACCTGTTTGATACAGGAGTGATAAGCAAAGAAGCACTAGAACATAGCCTTATGGCTATTCAACCAGTTGAGTCCAAAGTGCTGGAAAGTGTAAAACCAATTCCAGCACCACGAGGTAAATCAAGAATTCCAACCCCAGCTCCAAGAGTTAAACCAATTTCGGAACCAAGAGTTAAACCAACCCCAGCTCCAAGAGTTAAACCAGCCTCAAAAACGGCAAACGCGAACTACATTTTTAAATTACACCGGGAAGGAAGAATTAATGATGATCAGCTTAGAATGGGGCTAGATGCTCTTCCAAAGGAAACTCCAGAGGTTCCAAAGGAAACTACAGAGGTTAAATCTCAAACATTAGAAAATTTACATAAGAGACGACGTAACAAAAAACTACGTAAACGAGAAAAGCAGAAATCTGATAAGAAATATGTTAAATTACGAGAGAATGTTATAAATGAATTGAAAGAGCTTAATGATAAAAAATTAAAAGAGCTTAATGATAGAAAATCTGAAGAAGAATTAAAACTGGTTGACAAACCAAGATGTGGTTATTTCAAAGCATACAAGATGTCTGTTGAGCGATACAAAGACCCTCAAGAACTATTACATGATAAGAAACCTATTATTACAGAACAAATCAGTGAAGAGCTGACACAGATGAATGGATTAAAGTTTCAATTAGGTCTCACTGTAGAGCTCTTCAAAGATAATGGTGCTACCGCAAACCACATCACAGCAGCATTATTCAGCAACCAATATGCAATTTTAAACTCTGAAAAAATAAATGAGTTTTACGATGAAGCATCCGCAAACCTACTACAGAGCTTGGAAAGATTTACAAAGGCAGCATCAGGATTGGAAATTGACCACTGTGTTGATCTTTACTTAAATATTGCAAGGTATGAACCATTAACAGGTTCTTCATATATTCCTTTGCCTAAAGCAGTAGCTGACAAGAAAGCGATTATCAATGTAAAAAATAAGGATGATCAATGTTTATTCCATGCAATAAATTCTGCTTTAAATCCAGCCGCAGATCACACCGACAGGTTGTCAAAATATCCTAGTATAGGGTTCTTAAAGAAAAAGGGCATTGACTTTCCTACACCAATTTCTCAAATGTCCAAAGTAGAAAAACAAAACAATCTTGCTCTTAATGTTTACGGATACACCATAGATAATGACAAAAAAGTAAATGTGTTTCCGTATAAAATATCAGAACAACCCAAAGATATTGAGCGAATTAATCTGCTTTTAATATCTGAAGACGTTGAGGTTGAAGAAGATGACAAACCAACAACAAAAATAACAAAATATCACTATTGTTGGATAAAACATCTGAATAGACTACTCTCTCACCAAAACAAACATCATAGTCAAACTTACTTCTGTGATCGTTGCCTTCATGGATTTTCTGGAAAAGGACTACTTGAAAAACACAGAGAAGACTGTGAAGGTATCAACAAAAATTCTTGCAAAATAGAAATGCCAAAAGAAGGTAAAAATCATATAATGTTTCAAAATTATCAAAATCAGATGCATGTGCCTTATGCAATATATGCTGATATATGCTGATTTTGAGAGTACAATCCAGCCGCAATCGACTAAATTTGGAGAAAAATCTGAAATTAAAAATGTACATGAAGCTTGCGGGTTTGGATACCAGGTTGTCAGATATGATGGCAAAGCTGAAGAACCTGTTATTTACAGAGGGGAAGATGTTGTTGAAAAGTTTTTAAATCACTTAGAATGTGAAAAAAAAAACATTAATGAAATATTTAAACACCCAAAACCCTTAATCATGACGCGGCAAAATAAAAAAGATCATAAAAAAGCAACACACTGTTGGATATGTGAGAATGAAATATGGAAAGGTAAAAACTGTAAAGTAAGAGACCACTGTCATTTTACAGGTGAATACAGAGGCGCAGCACATAAAGACTGTTACCTGAAACTGAAAATAAAATCAGGTAAAACAACAATCCCTGTTGTATTTCATAACCTCAAAGGATATGATAGCCATCTCATCATGCAAAAAATACACAAAATGACAGGTAGTATTACATGCATCCCAAACAACGCTGAAAAGTATATTTCATTTAGATTTTTGGATAGCTTTCAGTTTATGGCATCTTCCTTAGAAAGGCTGGTGGATGCAACAGACAAATCTGATTTCAAACTCACCAAAAAAACGTTTGCAGATAAAACTGATCTACTTTTACGAAAAGGGGTTTATCCATACGAATATATGAACAGTGTGGAAAGATTTGAGGAAACGCAATTACCACCTATAGAAAAGTTTTACAGTAGTCTCTCAGATGAAAGTATAAGTCCCGAAGATTACGAGCATGCTCAAAAAATATGGAAAGAGTTTAACTGTAAAACTCTTGGAGACTATCATAGTTTATATCTAAAAACGGATGTCACTTTGTTGGCTGATGTATTCCAAACGTTCAGAAAAACATGCATGACGGCCTATAAACTCGATCCCTTGCATTACTACACAGCACCTGGATTATCTTGGGATGCTTTACTTAAACATTCTAAAATAGAATTAGAACTTTTGACAGACATTGACCAGCACTTGTTTGTAGAAAAAGGTATGCGTGGTGGACTTAGTATGGTATCAAAACGATATGCCAAAGCAAACAATCCACACGTAGCTGATTATAACCCTAACGAGGAAAACAACTTTTTAATGTATTTTGATGCAAATAATCTTTATGGGTGGTCAATGAGTCAGCCACTTCCATATTCTGGCTTTAAGTGGGTGGAAACAGAAAACAAGAGTGGACAATTTTCTAAACCAACAAAAGGAAAAGGACATTTTCTAGAAGTGGATTTGAAATATCCAAAAAAACTCCATGAATCTCACAATAATTATCCACTTGCACCGGAAACATTAGCAGTGAAAAAAGTATGGTTATCTGAATACCAGACAGATCTGTTAGAAAATAACGTGATGACAGAACAACTAGTCCCCAATCTTATGGACAAAGAAAAATATGTGTTACATTACAGAAATTTAGAGTTGTATTTATCATTAGGCATGAAATTAACAAAAATCCACAGAGTATTAGAATTCAATGAAAAACCATGGATGGCATCATACATAAACCTAAACACAGAACTTAGGAAAAAAGCAAAATCAACCTTTGAAAAGGATTTTTACAAACTTATGAACAACTCTGTGTTTGGCAAAACAATGGAAAATATACGCAAGCGAACTGATATAAAGCTAGTCAAAACTGACGGCTCTGAAAATAAAAAAATAAGAAAAATAATAGCTAAACCCAACTTTAACAGGCGGATAACATTTTCAGATGAATTGTCGGCATTACATGTAAACAAAACGAAAATAACATTAAACAAACCAATTTATGTTGGGATGGCAGTCTTAGATTTATCAAAGTACATGATGTATGACTGGTACTATAATACCCTGAAGAAAAGGTACGGAGATGGCTGTACTTTATTATACACAGACACTGACAGCCTACTGGTAGACATCAAAACGGAAGACGCATACAAAGACATGGTTGAAATGAAAGACGAGTATGATCTAAGTGATTATCCTCAAAATCACCCCATGCACGATGATACAAACAAAAAAGGAATAGGTAAAATGAAAGATGAATGTGCTGGTGTTCCTATAGTTGAGTATATTGGATTAAGACCCAAGCTATATTCTATTTTGAGAGCGGATGAGCAGATTATTAAGAAAGCAAAGGGAGTAAAAAAATATGTAATCCAAAAACATATCAACTTTGAGAACTACAAAGATGCATTGTTTAACAAGAAAACATACATCCATGAAATGAATATGATACGATCGAAAAAGCATCAAATATATGGCATAACAGTAAACAAAGTAACACTGTCACCATTTTACACTAAAAGATACATTCGAGAAGATGGAATTACAACGGATGCCTATGGGTTTTATCAAAACTTATGAATTTGAGTATCAGCAGGAACAATAAGTAATTCTTCTTTGACAAATCCTCTTTGGGGCGCTGGTGCTTTTAAATAATAAACTCTTATGCCTTGCGTCACCATATAACTATCAATCTTGTGAATATCTACACTCCACATTGGATCAGTTGCTCTGCGTCTTCCACCTTCTTGTTCCCCGGGTTGATATAAATATCTTACACTTGCATTTATACAGATAGGATCACCTTTTAATAGTTTTGTTTCAACAGGAGGGGGCTTTTTTATCCCCGCATTTACGGCTTTAACAACTTCTGATAATCTCTTTACCCACTCTCTGTTGCGTTTTTTCGAATCCATTTCCTTAGCATACTGATAACCAAACAATCTTTCAGCTAATGTTCTGTTAAATCTTTCCACTATAGCTTGATCTCTGTGTATATCTGTTCTGCCCCGTCTGATATTTACATTGTGTTTTGCCATCAACTGCGATACTGCACCCATGAATTCTCTGCCTGGATCCACTTGTAATAACTTTGGATATTTTAGATGCCGACTGTATATATTTTCAAATGCTTTGGCAACTTCTTTACTATTCTTGGAAGTCAGCGGCTCTGCTTCTTTGTATCTACTCGCAATATCAACCACGGTTAACGCATATTTATATGTCTTGCGACCCAAAGTGTCATGCGGCAGAAATAACAAATCAGCTTGATGCACTCCATTCTTAACGGAAACGTCAAACCTGGGTCTAATTATTTTCTTTGGTGCGGGTAAATAAATCTGCCACACAGCTTGTTTTTTTAAAAATTCTAAGGCCTGTTTTTTACTAACACCAGCCTCTTTTGCTAATTTGTTAACTGCTGTGTAACCTCTCCAAAATCCTTGTGGACTGTAATAAATCTTTTCCATTTTAAAATGGGTTAAGAAAATAAATATACTATATAAAATAATGGACACTGCACGATTTGATGAACTGCTCTTCGAGCAATATAATAGCACAAAGACATTGGCAGACTTGGAAGTAAATAAAATATACACTATTACAAATACAAAAATACTAGATTTTTACCATAATCAATTCATGGTATTGACATTATCAGATAACAGTGAAGTATGGGCGCCTGATTATCTCAAAGATAGAATAGAGGAGGCAAGTGTAGAACCACCATATTATATTCGACCACTTAAATTGAAAAAAAATAATAGCATGACCCCAGATGAAATTTGCAAACTTTATGACACTCATAGTGCATATGACTTAGTCATTCCAGACACTCATAGTGCATATGACTTAGTCATTCCAGACACTCATAGTGCATATGACTTAGTCATTCCAGACATTCATAGTGCATATGGAAAACAATGCTCAAGAGAGGAACCAGAAAAAATCAAAATAAATGTATACAAAAATTATATTCCACCGATTTTATTAGTAGGCTTTGCTGGTTTGGGTTTGTATATTTATAACAATTAACAGTACTATTAACAATTTTTGAAAATGGGTTAAGGAAATATATATATTAAAAAAATAAAAAAAAATGGATACTGCACGATTTGATGAAATGCTTAAAGAGCAAAAATCAGAAGATAGCACAAAGAAATGGGCCGACTTGGAATTGAATGAAATATTCACTATTACGGATACACACATAGTGAAAACTCGATATGGTCCATCCATGATATTAACATTATCAGACGACAGTGAGGTATGGGCGCCTGGTCATCTCAAAGATAAAATAGAGGAGGCAAGTGTAGAATCACCATATTATGTGCGACCACTTGGATTAAAACCATGTAAAAACAACAAACAAAATAAGTATCATGCATATGACTTAATCATTCCGAAAAGTGGAGAACCGAAAAAGAAAAAAGCGTCACGTCAAGACAGCGAAAAAGCGTCACACCAAGATAGTATCCGAGTCTGAGAGCGAGTCAGAGGGAAATGCGTTTTTGGACGGCCTAGACGATGAAGAACCCTGGAAAGGAGACGGTCGCGGGTTACGAAGAAAGTGAAATAACGAAGATGAGACGGCCGCAGCTTAGAGTTTTAAAAACTATTTGTATATAGTTTTTAAACTATGAACTCAATTTGTACGCTACAAATCCAGTTGCAGCCATGCCCACCACAATAAACGTAATTTCTCTATTCTGTTGATCTGGAGATGGTGTATAAAAATCACTCAACTTGGGCTCCGCTTCCAAAAGCAAATGTTTGCCAGTGATGTAATAATACTGTTTCATAGCTTGGTCCACATCATCAAACGTCTGCCCTGCATGATGCTCCTTTTGCAGTTGCTTGTTAATAAAATCTAATCTCTCTGTTCTTTTTTTATTCCACGCCGCTTGTGCTGCTTCCAATTGTTCTACGGCTTTGTCATGCCTTTGTCTTTCCTCATCTGAATGACTTCCCATTTTTGAAAAGAAATAATTTGAACCGCTAAATGCTAATGCGTTTGTTAATGCGCCACCGATCATCATTGCTACTGCGCTTGCCATTTTATATATTATTTTATTTATTTCATAATATCCGCAGGAATAATACCTTGCTTGATCAACATATCCTTTGTAGCCGTTGCTAACATTATATCCACAGACAGCATCATAACATCTACCATATTTAAATCCACTTTAGGGGCTGGTCTTTTTAGTAGCTTTCTGCCAATCTCAGAATATCCTACAGTTAAAAGTGTTTCCAGTCCAGCGTGATACATCATATTTACAATTTGTTTTCCGTCAATACTTGCTGCCATTATTTTTAATATGAAGAAGAAAAAAAAAAAATCATCAAACGGGTCTTTTGGTGCAACATAAACAGGTTGCACAGCTACAGGTGGTGGTGCTACCGATTTCTTGTTATAAATATACAAACCCAACCCAGCAAAGCCTACTAATAAAATCGGTGAAATATAATTTTTGTATACATTTTTTTTGATTTTTTCTGGTTCCTCTCTTGATACTTTTGTTATCTGTCCTACATCTTGTGCATCCTGTGCATCCTGTGCATCTTGCTCTATCTGAAGCAAACGCTTTGCCTTCCTTGCTGCTGCTCCTTTTTTCCCAGCTTTTACTCGTTTTGGATTTTGCTGTTTAACAGATTGTGTATCAACTTCACTCTCTTGATTCTCCACTTGATTCTCCATCATTTTTATTATCAACATTTTTATTTTTATTAAAATCAATATGTCGAACAGTTGTCAGCATTGCTGTAAATGGCGCTAAGTACATTCCATACTTGTAATACAACTCACAACACGCACTTGTTAAAGCATGTTTAATAAATGGGTCTTCCTCTAAATCTTCTGTCAGTTTTGGTGGATTGGTTATATTAAAATATGTTGATACTCCCATCACATACAACTTAATAAAATAATTGCCTAAAGTCTTGGCCATGCTTGCCCCAAGTCTTGCTTCATATCGACAGTAAAGTTTATTAATTTCATCTGGGGGCATGCTATCTATAGTCTCGAGTTGTATGTCTTTACCCAAATATTGACGACTACCACCGCCAGCCACTATGGCTGATAATCTTTCTTTTTTTGTTTCTTGTTGATTTGATTCATCTGTGAAACGTTCCGTGGAATCTTCCAACATGATACCTTGTAAGAGTTCTTCCGCATTCATTTTTATAGCGCTTGTACGATATCCCTCTTCTGCAACGTCACAGACTATGCGGTCATATGCTAAAAATAGTACAGTCTATCACGTGATCGATATTTCGGACAAACAGAGAACAATGGCAGCTAGCGATGCGTTTATATAGTTGTCACTCTCGAAGAAAAAGATATACCTGGGGCTAAATTTCTGTACGAATAGGTTGAAAAACATTCGAATACACAGTTATTGAGATGGCTAGAATGCCGAGGACTTCCTAAAATAGGCGACAGAACTAAGATACTGAAAAGGTGAGGAAAACAAGTCTGTTGTAAACAACTTTCTTCGGCTCTTGACAACAGTCATAATGCTTTTTAAATCGATTGATATTGTATTTATACGAAACAAGATTATATATTGTGATTATAAATGATGTAAACCAATCTTAATTCTTACGATTATGACAATATATACCCGCCTCCAATAATTTTAAAGCACGAAACGAGTTGACGACGAATGTAACAATAAATGTTACCCCACCCACCCACCCATGTGTATATATGTAAACGGGGAAAACGTAATGCTTGTTTTAAATTGACGTATACTTTCGGCTTGGGTAAACATGTGATTGTCTAAAAGTTTGATCTTTACAACAGTATTTATTTTTGCCAGCAGATACACTCACTTATTTATTTTTCAATATATTTTCAGGGTACATAGCTGCATAGCTGCAGGGGATGCATAGCTGCAGGGGAAGACAAAAGCTTATCCATAAGTGTTGATGGCGGAAAGTGGTATAGTTTGAAAAACGAATCCGTTAAACTGACAGCACCATCATCATCGGATGTTCCATTACTGCCATATAGCGGTTGGAGAAAATTTCCTGGCCATGCAGCAGAAATGCCCAAACATTTCAACAAGGGGCACACACATAACCACATAATAGAGTCGGTGCAATTTCTCAATAAAATTTGATATTGAATGAGAGCGAGGATGAAGATGAGGATATTGAAGATCTTTATACTGCTAAGCCATTAAAAAAGGGACCGACATTCTTTGAAAGTGGACATGTCCAAAAAATGCAAGACTGTGCGAAGCAAGGTCATTACTTCGTCAAAGCCAAGGTTATGGCATCGTATCGAGTGAATATTTTGTACGATGTAACTGTACACATTTTAACAATACATAATGCAGTATGTATCTTTATCCTACAATATTACGCTGAAATTAGCTGTAGATAGCCGGTTCTGGGTTTTAGAAGAAAGTGCCCGTATATCGTATGTATGTAAAGCAAATAAAACATTTTGTTATAGTGTTAAACGGAGTGAAAATAAAATAACTCTGTGACATAAAATCAAATTTTAAACTATTTTATCGTTTGTTTTTTAGCGTTAAAATGAGTACATCAAATGTTCATTCCTTGGCGCTATATGACTTTTTTAATTTCGGAAGCAACTTTAAATGATGACATTCATCCCAATCCTTTTAGTCATTTTTTTTTTTTTTTTTGAAATAAACATCAAATACGAAACAACCAGCTGCGATATTCACCACACAACTAGTAATGATTAGTATTGTTAATAGCATTGTTATTAACAATGCTATTTTTTTTTATTAGCATTACTCAATTGCTGTTAGCATTGCTCAATTGCTGTTAGCATTGCTATTAGCATTACTCAATTTTGAAAAATAATCTTCGTCAAAGGTCCCGTTAATGTGTTTAATTTCAAAATCCTGGTAGGTGACGTCGCAGTCTGGAATCATCTTTAAAATAAGCGCTGTGGTAATGACACTTTTTATAAGTTTCTTTTCCTTAATGTCGCACTCCAACCCAAGCACGTACTTGTCAATTAACCTCAGTTTGTCCCTCCTTTTTACGTTCTTCCACAGCTTCATGGAGTCCTTTATATCTCGCTCCATTTTGAAATAGTCGGTGTTTTTTTCTTCCGCGGGCCACAATAAGGCATAGAGTCGATCTTTGGCCTCTTTCGAGTATGTTTCGGGAATGATGAAACTTTCTCCTTTGTCGGTGACTAGCGTCGACACGTCGTCAGTCGGTTGGTTGTCCAAAATCATGTCACATTTTCCAAATCCCAGCAACTCCAACCGCCTTTTTTTCTCCGCGTTTGTTTCAGCTCCGCTACAATACAGGAAAAATGGATAAAATCTCATTTTTTTAATCTAGTACTCTAAACTCTTAATTGGGAGTTCAAATAAATTATTCAACCCAATAACCAGTGGGTTGGTCAGTCCTCAAAATTAACTTGGAATATTTAGTCTTTGCTAAAGCTTTTCTTATTCTGGTTCTCTCTTCCAGCGTTGGAATAACATCATTTTCTCTCAAACAATTTTCATAACTATCTCTGTCCTTGGTGTAAAACATACACAACCATTTTGCTTGCTCCCGCAAATCTTTCAATACAGAATTATATCTCTGTGAAATGACCCATACTGATTGTTTAGCGTGACGACCGGAGAATGCCAACTCTGATAACATATCTTTTTTCTTTGTTAATTCTTTTGTGGCGGAGCAATCATCAATGATGTATAATGTAGGCTTGCCAGCATATTGTTTAAAAAATAAACGCAACAGTTCTTGTAGCATTTCTTTGTCGTTGCTCACGGGATTGACAATTATTATTTTTTTATCTCTCGGGTGTCTCACATCTCCTATCCAGGGTCTATTTTTATAAGCCTCGTTCCACTCTATGGTTGGACACAATATAATTATATGTTCAAAAACTCCAACATACTCTTGTTCAAGTATGTCAAGAACAAACTCTGTTTTACCGCAGCCTGTCTGACCACAGATAATGGCACTGTGTGGATATTTAGGATATTTAGTATCTTACTTCCTTGAATCTTCCATCTTCGAAATTGATTTGCGCATCTTGTATTATATATAGATAAATATTTAAAAGTTGATCTGCATCTGCTTTTTTATTTATGAGTATCGATATGCCGCCCCCACCGCCTCCCTCTATTCTTCTTCCACTGCCGTGTAATAAATTGTCCTCACATGTTCTAAGGTCAAGCCACAAAGCATATGCTTTTGTTAGATAGGTCTCAAGAGAAACACTGGTAAAGTTTAAGTCCCTCGCTACTACGTCTGTCTCTTTGTTTCTTTTTGACGTTAAGGCAAAATATTTGTTGATTTCATCCCAATGCTGATATGCCCTCATGCCCTGACTATACAACTGATTTGGTACGCCTTCTATTGTCATTTCAACCTTTTCAATCATTGGGTTGTAAAAGGATTCCGTGTCTGTTCTTTCTGGGTCTTCAAACAGCATTAGAATACCTTTCATGCTCCGTGCTGGTGTATTAATGTCGATATTCCAAAGGGTATCAGATTTGTTTGCTATTATTTTTCTAAGTTGCAAGATACGATCATACATAAATGACATCTTACCATTGGTTTGCTGTCTTATTTGTCTGGCTAATTCAACATCACTAACCGTATCAAATTCCAAGCAGATATTTTTTATTACATAAGATGCATCATCATCGCTGCTTTTGATAACTTTGTTATACTCGTTAAACGTTAATTCATATTCTAACCTATCACCAAGCCCCGCTTGATAAAATGGCATATGACTTTCTAACATTTCAAAGTCCAGTGGAATACAAAATCTATTTCCATAAGCTTCTGCTATCGCTTCATCTTTGGTGTCTGAGGAAGCATCTCCCGCGCCAACTCTATGTTTAAGCATGTTTACTTTACCCACACCTTGGTAAGCCATGTTTTGTCGTTCGCTAGGGCTTTTCCATAAATCTACATAACAATGATATATATCACTGTCATTTATTGACATGACTTCGTTGCCACTTATTCTGATTGTCAGTTTTTTCACAATTGTTCTACCCAGATTCTGGTATAGAGTAGCGTTAGCGTCTGTTCTGCTTTTAAGTTCTATTTCAAAGGCAAGACGAGCAGTACGTGGAACTATCACATCATTAGTACTTAGATTGGGAAATCTCACAAGCAGTCGCTGGGTTTGGTCTATCGTCGAAGGGTTGTTAGTAACAACTACACTTGTGCGGATACCCTTGGCACCATGAGGTTCTCTTAGTTTTCTATGAGGATTGAGTTTACTTCCGTAAGCTGACATGTTTTTAAATATACATATATTTTTATTTTTATTTTTTTTAGATAAAAATAAACAATGGCTGAGTTTGACAATCCTACGTTTGATCCAGATGCTTATGCAGATGAATTACTTGATGAAGAATTTATACAACCTGGCTTAGAATTTCAGAGACAAATTGTAACTGAAAATAATCATATTAATCAGCTTCAAGGGGAAGATAAAATAAAAGAACAGCTCACACTAATGCTTGTGTTTCATTATTGTAGTCTTGTATTGTTCCAATTCTTAATTCCATGTCACCCGGAGACATGTACAATCCACTTCCATAGACAAAATTAACTTTACTTCTTGCATATTTTAGGGTGGTTTCATATCTTGAAATTTGACTGGGTAAGTTGATGGGGCTGTTTATTGCATCTTCTATGTTAGCTAAAAATTGTTTCTGTGCATCAAATGCCGTTCCAGTTCCAAGTATATCTGTTTTTGTTTGGGATTGTGAGCCAAGGATTGCCCAGCAGTATGTTCTTATGCTGTCATTGATTCTTTCTACTCCAGCTCTTGTAAATCCCGCAGAATTATCTAGTATAAAAGTAGACCAGCTGTTGTCAGCCTCAGATCCTTGGGCAATGTAATCAATGTGATATGTTTTATCACTCTCATAGACTGTAAAACTCATCGTTTTGTTGTCGTATACAGTATTTTCCAAAGGATGATAACCAATATGTGTCCAGTAATTATAAATTGTTCCTAGACCATGATTATAACTTTGTTTCTGTCTCCAGTCTGAATATAAGTCAACGTTAAACTCCTTGCATATTCTTTCATACGCGTTTCGGTTATATGTGTTATTAAACGCATTCCAATTTGAGTCTTGCGGCATTGCTACACTCATCTCAAATAATATTCTTCTCACTTGGTAATAGACATGAAATCGAAATAACGAACCCACCAAGGCATCAGCTTTTAGATGGTTGTTAAAATCAATACCACATCCAGTGGTCGCGCACCAAATGGCAAAATTCAACTGGTTCTGCCAAAATAACATCCAATCTGTTCCCCAGCGTTGGACTATACCATCTGATTTGACGTATGGGAGTTTGTATTTTTCAAAGACATTGGGAAATGATGCTTTAAAGCCTTTACCGTCTGATGTAATGACTATGTTTTGATTTATTATATCTATCACTTTCTTGCTGAAAGTACTTAAATAGTGAGCATCCGGGTTATATTTGAATTCTTTAGAAATCATTTTTATTTATATATATTAAAAAAAAAATGTTTCATACCATTTCAAACATAGACAGCTCTATTCACTTACAACAGTATGTCGATAATAGAAATGGAGATAAGCGCGTTGGATTGAAAAGTTTTACATACACTATCGGTTGGTTTAATGTTGATGGAGAAGTCATAAAGACAAAAAAACCAGATAAAATAGAACCTATACCAGGTGGACTCTATAACTTTGAAGAGTTGGCAAAACAATTTAAATTGCTAAATGAAGATATTATCCTAACCATTTATACGCAAAGTGCTACAGCCATTTTAGATACGCCAATAGAGACACGAATGTCAACCCGTCTTTCAAATATGCTGGGATTCAAGGACAGAAGATGGATAAAAGGTGTTCGTGCTGGAGATTGCCCAATTGATTTAGCTCCTTATAAACAGCTCTATGTTCATCTGGAACAAATTAATACAAGTGGTAATTATTTCAATGGTAAACCAAGCACTGTTATAGGGGTTGTACCTGTAGTAAATAAGCAGTATGGAGCTATTGTATATACACCTTATTTTTATCCTGAATATCACCGTCTTTCGGGTGGTACAATTTCTGAATTAAAAGTAGAAGTCAGAGATGAGCATGGTGACAAGATAGATAATCACGGCTTGCCCATGAGTTGTGTTTTAGAAATTATTTTAAAAAAAAATATTTTTTATAAAAACGATGAGTATATTTGGGCCTAAAAAAACAAAAGACTTAGAGGCTTTGATAAATGATGTTCAAAATTTATATAGGCGAGTTGTGCCTATTGTTAATCGAGTTGATACTCTTAAATATGGGGTTATAACACTCTGCGCGGAGGCTAAGGGTCCTATTACAATGAATAGAGTACTCTCATTTGGTAACGGTGGATCAGAAACAAATGTGGGGTATGTAATGACACGCCGTGGTCGGATTATGGGAATAGGTTTAGCATGTGACCGATTAGTTGGCGACGTCACTGTCATAGTTACTGTCGATGGTGTTGAACAACCCAATTATGGTATAACGCTTCACACCACCCCACGCAAACACGATAACTTTGATAGTCCTTTAGAGATTGATGCTGGTTCTGTTAAAACTTTGTATGCAAGGTGGCTAACGCTACCGCTATAAATACGGTGGCGTCATTATTGATTGAATTAATTTAATTTTTTTCTTATTAAAAAAATGAAACAACCGACAGCACCATTATATCCGGAGTTGTCAGAGGACGTACAGAATTATAGATTACAAAAAATTTCAGAGATTGAACAAAAGTTCATTACAGAGCGAGACACACGCAAGTCTCTTTATAAAAAATATAAACGTGGTATTAATATCACGGATGGAATTGACACTACCTTAATATCTGCAGGTGTTATTATGGCTGGGATTGGATTTGCTGTTCCAGTTTTGTTACCTTTAGAAATAGCAGCAATACTATGTGGAGCTACAGGTGTTTGTATTAATTTCATCAGACGCAAGCTTAATGTAAAAGCTCAAAAACATCATAAAATAAAAACTTTGGCAGAGTCGAAGTTGAATAGTATAAAGCAGTTAATATCAAAAGCATTGAGTGATGCACAGATATCTGAGCAAGAGTTTAAGTTGATTTTGGATGAACTGGAGAGATACTATAATTTGAAAGAACAAAAGACACTTGAAATTAGCGAAGTTCAAAAAAAAGAACTAGTGGAGCAGGGAAGAAAGGAAGTAATGGCAACCTTACAGAACAGTCTAAAAAGTGTGTGATAAATTGTTTTAGTAATGTGTACGAGTATGATCCACCACCTTTGTATTCAACATAGCCCACCGGTCATCTCACTATAACTACAATATGTATTTTAAACCATTATTAAATTGTAAAATTTTTCATGTTATAATTTATGCTGCAGCTGCAACTGCAAGCTCGTCGCGTGCATTTGCATTAAATCGGTCAGTATACGGACGGACAGCTCCGCCATTAAACATGTAATACAAGAGGTTAGTTTGTGCGCCCGCAAAGATATAATTACGGACGATGATAACCGCGAATGTACAAAGTGCGCGAAACTATTTTTGTCAAAAAAACGTTTAGCCACTCACGTGAAAAAATGCGGCGTCGTTCCACCTTTATCGTGCGACAGTTGCGTTAAAGCAGCCTACCATACCAAAGCCAAAGGATGCGACGAAGAAAAAGATGAAGGATGGGGGACGGGACTGTAAGATCGAGAAAAAGAAAAAATCGAAGGATTAACGAATTCGATGCGACGAATGTTCCAAAGACTACTCGTCCGATTTATATACTCATTGTTTTATAACTTGATTATTTTTTCTTAAACCGATTCAATTTTTTTTATCGTGGTGTAGCTGGTCCACTCGCCATCATGTGATTAAACCTGAATACATCTAAATCTTATGCACTCGGCATTATAATTAAAATTTCCAATAAATTTATCCACTATTCTGACTAAAACTCTACAACCAGCACAAATTTTATTTTTTGCTCTTGTACCTTTTTTACATCTTGAGCATGGCAATACACGACAATCAACACAAATTTTACTTTTTGCATATGTACCTTTTTTACATATTGAGCATGGTAATACTTGACTTTTCAATAGATACTTATGCAAACTGCAATAATTAGAATTTTTTATAGTCTTATTTTTACATGGATTGTGTAATCTAATTTTAATAAATTTGCAAACATTGTTGTTTTTTTGATAATTGATTTCCATTATTTTTTTTGTATTAAATATTTCCTTAATACATATTCCATGCAAGAGATAGAGGGGGCGCGTCTAAAAAAAACAAGGGTTTGCCGGCGGGCGGTAAAAATTATTTTTTGTAAAGGAACCGTCTATGCCGGCGCGTACCCTTGAAATTAAAGAAGGAATGGTTGTGCAAAAAAGTAAAATACTTTTTTTATAGCACGTTTTTAAAAGCCTTAAGTCATTTTTCAAAAAAAAAAAATATGGTTCAAAATACATATTGTAGGTAGAGCGAGATGACCCCGCTTCAATTCCCCCCAATGGGCCAGAAACCTCGCTGCTCATCGTTCGTCAAAACCCCCCGGCTATGTATTTTTGCTATGGGCGACAAACGCGATTTGGTCCTGGCGGGTGATTGGGCGGCAAACGCGATTGGGTCGGCAAACGCGATGAATTTTTGAATTTTTTTTTTGACAAATATTGACCATGTTATGGTCAATTCTATAATTTTGATGATTTTATGTTTTTTTGATTTTTTTGACAATTCTACAATTTTCGAAAAAACGGAAAAAATGGAAAAAAAACGATTTTGGTCGGGAAAAAAATCAAAAAAATTGAATTCGGTCGGGAATCCTCAGAAACACTATATATGTCGTCCTTGAATGCTACTTTTCCTGTTCGATTTTTATATCTACTTTTAGAACCACAGAGCTATGCATCGGAGCAACAGTCTGAACCCAGGTCTGTGGATAAAATGTATATTCACGGCAGTCATTCTGCCTGCAATATTCCGCTAAGCGAAAGGACAGGAATCGCCAAAAGAAAGCGATATACGCTTAGGTTTATATACTCCTCAAAATAAGTTAAGGACCGAAAGAAAATGTCTCCATATGCTTACCAGTGAAATTGACTACATACCATTTTCAAAAGGTTACACAGTATGTGTAAGCAATTTTGCTTTAAACTAGAAAGTGTCAGGACTTCTGCTTTAGATGAAAAAACAAAATGTTGATGTACATTGTTCTGTTAAAGAGTCCGAGATTTTTTAAATATTTCTAAAAAATCATTGTTTTGCCCCAAAACAAAAATACTTAAAAGTTTTAATATATTTTGTCAATTTATCTCTATCAGTGGAACTATGGACGCGACATTTTAATTACCTCCGAAATTGACTAACCTTTGACAGTTTAAATACATACACCGAACAGTTTTGAAAAACGCTGATTTTTTTTTTATCCCATCCAAAATGAAGTACATTTTCAAGATCTAGTTGCAAATTTGGCACGCACGCTTATCTGTAGAGTAACCTAAAGAAAATGGTGACAGATAGTCATGAAAATAATACGAAGTAACATTTTTGGGTGAAAAGGGTTATTTTTTATTGAAATTTCAAAATCTGAATTTTCAAATTAATTTGCTTTGGTGTAAAATGTTCCTAAAGAATACAGAAACACGAAACAGTTTTCATTTTTCAAATGTACTGTGTATTTAAACGTGTGCGATGATGCAAACTTTAATCGTATTGAAATAAAGAAGAGATGGTCCTTATTTTGAGGAGTATATAACGAAAGCCGGTATTATTTAAGAATGGTTCTTTCTTATTTCTTTCAAAAACGTTTTAAATAAATTGAATAAAAGTACTCAATTAGTAGTAGACACTATCAGTATATAAGTATTGGATACAATGTGTGAGCGACTGATACATACAGTTCTAGTATCTTCTAACCCACTTACCAAATGTTACTAAATCATTATCTACTAACTATCTGATTACAGAGTGGCACGAGCTATGAAAAGCATTAAGCTTGTAACATTTCAGCAGCAGGTAAATGATAATCGCATTGAGTTGTATAGTATTGTCTATGTTGGATTAAGTTTTATGGTACGTGTTAAAAATGCCAGGTGCTGTAGCTGGGTGTCAAAGTGTGCATAAAAAAGGAAAATCTAATAACATCAGTTTCTTTCGTTTTCCTAATCAGGTTAATGATAGATTAAGATTTGAAGTGTGGGTGGACCGCTGTCGACGAAAAGCGCCCGCCGCGTCAAAAAAATGGGAACCTTCGAAAGACGCGCGAGTTTGTAGTAAACACTTTGAGTTGGATTCGTGGGAAGTCCATCCTTTGGTTTCATTTTCATTGAATTTGGAGGACAAACGGCCATGCAGATTAAAAACAACAGCGATACCAACAATATTTTCTTACAAAAATGAGAAGTGCCTAACCCCGCCGTCTCCGAGCAAGTTTTATTCGCCGATTCGACCGACGTTGAGGAATAAATTATTAACTGAGGTAGGATAGAAGTTTTTGTTCAGTTATCTTAGCAATTCCTCGGGTATGTGTATGATAAATTGTAGAAAGGTATATAGTCTTAGATCTGTACATCGTGATTGTTGAGCTGTTGAATTAGATGCATGTGTCTTACGTGAACGGCGCTAATATAATGTAGCCGTCTTTTTCAAAAGATTGCTAAAAGGGTTTAGCATATAAATGTAAATGAATTCGGTGAAATAAACACTGTGTCGTTGTTTGAATATATATTTTGTAGTATTTTGTATTTTTTTTTTTTTTTAAATTATACACCTTCTTCTTCCAATAGTGTTATAGAGTTATATAGAGTTATATATCGGTCTCTGGATTTGAAAATAATGACAAAATGTTTCATGGATGTCTATAAAAAGGCAGAAAATTGATAATGTTACTAGCTATTATATTAGTTCAGTAATGTTGCATGACAAAACAACAACAATAACGGCATTTACCTCATGCAGTAAGTAAACTAAGTGCTTTACAAGCATATATATATACTTTATATTCTAAATCAAAAATTTGATCTGTTAGGTCTTTTTTTATCGATCTCATAATACATTTGAGTATATTATTTAGATCATAGTATTTTTCGCTCTTCGTGCGCGATGAACTAGTTTCTCACGCATCATATATCCGTCTTGTGCAATACGCGGATCAACGCGGCGGTATTACACCGCTCACGGCATTGCAAAATACAGGAAATGTAGACATATCATAAAACTACGTTTCCCTAAATGTTGCGTGATTTTGTCATAAACCGACGTATATACCCTGATTAGGCTGTCCTTCAATAGGGCACCGCAATAGTTGATTAGTCGGTGTGTGGTATATTGTTAGTTGGGGGCACGTGGAGAGCGCGTCATACTGCAAATCCGAATCTCATACACCACTATAGAGTGTTTGGAGGTGGCGGGGACTTATGGTATATAGAATACTGTAGAAATTAGATGCTGTTTCATTTATTTATTCTATTTATCAATTATACTTACTAGACTCTAAATATTTTTTTTCAATGTCTACTTTTCGGTAAAAATAAAGTCCTTATAATCTGACGCTCGTATTAATGTACAAATATTAGACCATGTCCATTCATTCGGAATATACTGCATTTCGCGCTTAGTGTAAATGTACCGAGATATTGCAGCGTTGCTGGTGACTTACAGTCAGAATTTCGATGAAAACAATGCCAACACGACCAAGCTCTTCATTTGCACCTGCACCGCGTTCAACTTCCTCATCGGTTGATTAGTCCGAGGTATTTTCATCCTCAGACACGAATTCTGGCTCAAAATCGTAAATATGCACATTGTGCAACCGTCTTATCATGGGCATTTCATCTGACTCAACATCATAGTCGCTTAATTCCGACATTTTCACACACTATACTGTTTTTGCGTGCTTTCCCTATGTACAAATGGTTTCGTTTTGTTCCCAATGACGTCACTTCCGGTTTTACGAGGAAGAGTTTTCCCCCTTTGATTTTTTTCAATTTTTTAGCGAAGCCTGTTTGTCTTTTCGGTTTTTATCTTTAAAAACATATTTTCATTAAACATACATCAATAGCATAGTAAACATCGTATTTATAATGATATTTAATAATTAAAAACATGTCAACAACAGATTTGTTGATTTAGGACAAATTTCATCTTTAAGTCAAACTGGCAGACAGAGAAAACAGCGACTTCATACTCCTTCGTGGGGAATAAAACACTTTGCACGTTCTTTGGATGCCTTATTTCATAAGAGTAAATACTAATTTATATAACACAAAGCAAGCATGTAGAAATATATCATATTAGTTTTATTGTTATTGCTTTAACTGGATTGTATGCAACACGTTATCTTAAACATATCAGTATTATATAATGCATGCATTATTCTTGTTATGTTCTTCAAATGTGTGAATACTTTTACTGGTCATTATCTTCTTTATAACATGTTCCTGTAGACATTCATTGTGAAAATGTTCCACTCAAGGACATGACCCACCCGAGGAAATATCAAACCCAAGAAACGTCCCACCAAAAGAAATGCCCCACTCAAGGAAATGTCCCACCCAAGGAAAATGTCAATGCAAAGCACCATGGGAAGATATTGCCTTTGCCAAAGAAAACGTCCCACTCAAGGAAATGTCCCAATTATTCAAATGTCCCACCCAAGGAAATGTCAATGTTCAGCGCCATGGGAAGATATTGCCTTCGCCAAAGAAAATATCCCGCCCAAGAAAATGTCCACCTAATGAAATGTGCCACGCAATGATATGTCACACACATGGATGATAATGCACAGATCCATGAGAAGATATCTTCTTCAGAGAAAATGTGTCATCCAAGGAAATGTCCCACCCAAGGAGATGTCAATGTACAGTACCATGGGAAGATATTGTCTTTGCCAAAGAAAATTCCCCGTCCAAGGAACGTTCCCACCTAATGAAATATCCCACCTAATGAAATGTCTCACCCAATGATATGATGGTACCGGTAATGCAGATCCATGGGAAGATATCTTCTTTGTCAGAGAAAATGTCCCATCCAAGGAAATGTCCCACCTAATGAAATGTCCCACCGAATGATACACCTAATGATATGTCCCACCTAATGAAACGTCCCACTCAATGATATGATCCACCCAAGAATGGTAATGCACAGATCCATGGGACGTTATCTTCTTTGCCAGAGAAAATGACCCACCCAAGGAAATGTCCCACCCAAGGAGATGTCAATGTACATCGCCATGAGAAGATATCTCCTCTGTCAGATTCAAGATCTTCACACAAATGAACATTCAAAGTAAACCGAACGGAACACAGTCAACATCCACGATTAGTGGTGAACGCAGAAATCCAACACAGGAAGAATACAGTTTGTTTATATAACAAGTTGTCCTGGCATTTGCCTTCCGACAAACTTTCTTTTGAGTGTCTGGACTGTCACATACAATGTCTGGACTGTCACATACAAAGCAGAGTAGCTTGGTGCCTTGGATGTACTCGTGATTGACCATAGGAAGTGATGCTCTAGTTGAAAACAGGAAGAGAATACTCAAAAACGTCATCCATCAAAATGGTTCCAAGTTTGCCATCAAATGACCTCAGTAACATGACCTAATGTGGACAAGGTCAAGTCTTCTCAGAGTCCATCATAAATTCCTGAAAGAAAATAATGAGAACTATAAATGCAAGTCTAGATTTTGGAGGAGTACTAATTTTAATTATTTAATATTTACATATCACATAAATAATTTTGCTCTATAGAAACTATGGCAAAGATTGTGCGCTTTTTTTGCTTACAAGACAGGTAATAAAATTTATATTCAGACGCAATCCACTGGGCAAGTTGTGAGACGGTTATCAATTACCTGAGGACAAGGTCACCAAGACGAGAGGACAAAGTCAGTTGAGTGTAGTAAAATCGCAGCAACCCATTTAAAATTTAATAAACAATTGAGAGACAGTTTTAAAACAGTTTTAAATAAATTATGTATTATAACTGTTTATTATGGTAAATCTAATTCGTGAATTTCGTATTTTTAAATTTTCATGGATCTATGAAGAAATTCCAAGAACCATCAAATTTAATGTAGAACTCATTGGTATGGGTTGCTCGATATAAGGTTCTGGGAGTGTTTTTATGGATACACGATTGTTAAAAAGTCATTTCTAAAAGCCGAACTATGCCTATATTTGCCTATAATATATAAGTTTAATTACCAAGAGTTTTTCAATATTGGATTTCTATCACGCGTGAAAATGCGTGCGCATAAAAAAACAAGTGCGCTAGCACGAGTTTATTAATTTTGATGTATTTTCACAAGCCATAGAAATCATGTATTAAACTAGATAGGTGTTCCGTGGAACACTTGTGTCGCCTGTCTGCGCTTTGTCAGTATAACAAGTTTTTTGGACCAAGATATATGACCTTGACAAACTGGCCTGACTAAGTTTTCGCGAAGAAAAAAATGAGTATTTTTTAACCCATACAATGACCTTCAGTGTGCCCTTGACCTTAATACTTAAGTATGGCCGTGTCGATGTTGTCATGACAAGTACATACTTATTGAAAGATTGATGAAAGAATAAAAAGAATTGAGAAAGTTATAGCAAACGTTTTCGTGAAGAAAAAAAATTAAAGAGTATTTAACCCATATAATGACCTTCAGTGTGACCCTGACCTTTACATTTCAGTATGGTCATGTCGATGTTGTCATGATGAGTATATATTGAAAGTCTGATGAAGAAATATCAAGAAATGAGAAAGTTATAACCAACATTAAGTTTTCGTGAAGAAAAAAACGAGTATTTAACCCAAATAATGACCTTCAGTGTGACCTTGACCTTTTATTTTAGTATGGTCATGTCAATATTGTCAAGATGAGTATATATTGAAAGTTTGATGAAGAAATATCCAGAAATGATAAAGTTATAGCCAACGTTAAGTTTTCGTGAAGAAAATATGTGTATTTAACCCATATAATGACCTTCAGTGTGACCTTGACCTTATATTTTAGTATGGTCATGTCAATGTCATGATGAGTATATACTGAAAGTTTGATGATGAAATGAAAAAGTTACAACTAATGTTAAGTTTTCGTGAAAAAACGAGTATTTAACCGATATAATGACCTTCATTGTGACCTTGACCTTTATATTTTAGTATGGTCATGTCATATTGTCATGATGGGTATATATTGAAAGTTTGATGAAGAAATATCAAGAAATGAGAAAGCTATAGGCAACATTAAGTTTTCGTGAAGAAAAACATTAGTATTTAACCCATATAATGACCTTCAGTGTGACCTTGACCTTTATATTTTAGTATGGTCATGTCGGTGTTGTCATGATGAGTATATATTAAAAGTTTGATGAAGAAATCTCAAGAAATGAGAAAGTTATAGCCAACGTTAAGTTTTCGTGAAGAAAAATATTTGTGTTTAACCCATATAATGACCTTCAGTGTGACCTTGACCTTTATATTTTAGTATGGTCATGTCGATGTTGTCATGATGAGTATATACCGAAAGTTTGATGAAGAAATATCAAGAAATGAGAAAGTTATAACCAACGTTAAGTTTTCGTGAGGAAAAATATTTGTATTTAATCCATATAATGACCTTCAGTGTGACCTTTACCTTTATATTTTAGTATGATCATGATGAGTATATATTAAAAGTTTGATGAAGAAATATCAAGAAATGAGAAAGTTATAACCAACGTTAAGTTTTCGTGCAGAAAAAAACGAGTATTTAACCCATATATAATGACCTTCAGTGTGACCTTGACCTTCATATTTTAGTATGGTCATGTCGAGTTGTCGAGTTGTCATGGTGTGTTTATATTGAAAGTTTGATGAAGAAATATCAAGAAATGAGAAAGTTATAGCCAATGCTAAGTTTTCATGATGGACTGACGATTGGACGTACACAAAATCAGGCCTGTGTGACTGAAAACTTGTGTGTCTGTTTTTTGTGTGTACGTTCGTACCTCGCGTGACTGTTTTTTCTTGTGTGGTGTTTTACCATTTGGACACATTTTAGTCACACAAGCTCCCCTCCCCTTGTGTGACTGCAATTTTATTGCTTTAAATGAAAAAAAAGACTATTTCCAGCGCATAGAGACATACTTGTTTCTCAAATCAGTGTTGTCAATGGCACTGAAGAATGTCAATTAGTGAATTGAAGTTATACAAATTGAGAATAAATTTACCAAAATCTCTTGAATTCTATGATATTCTATGATATACAGTTTTCTTGAGGATCTATTATCAATCCCAGTTCATTTATAATCATTGGACAATATGAATTAAAATGTTTAGCATTAAACAAATCAAGCACATGGATAACATGAGGTTGACACGACTACATTATGTCACTGGCTACTTTACGTCATGTTGTTACATTGTCTCATGTCACTTACGCATGCTGCTTTAAGCGCCGATTATTTCGTTTGTACTTAAACAGTCAAAGAAAACAATGTAAAAAAAGTTTCAAACCATCAGTCTAGTGGGAAATATTACCCTAGGGAATTATTTTCCCGTGGTTTTATCACTTTTATGTACCTCAGAAATTTCGTTAAATCCTTACAAGAAATGTAATATATATATTTATCACATAACATAAGGTGTAATAACACCATTCAATATTTTCAATATTCCACTAGTGGTATAACACAACGTTAATGACGTCATGAACTTCACGTGATAAAGCGACAGGCAAAATGCAATAAAAGTCGATATGTGAGTTATGTGATGAATAGAATCTAACATATGTTCTCTTTTATTATTGAATTTATTAAACTCATTAGCAAAAATGATATAATGCTCCGCAAGAGACTCGCATTATATAATTAATCTTTGCCAACTAGTTTAATAAATTCAATAATGAATGAGTACTCATATAAGATCCTCTATATATAATATTACCACCAACTCTTTTACCTGATCAAACTATTTCACCTGATTTCCCCATGCGTTACTTAAAGTAAATGATTTGGAAATAATATTTTACTATTTTGGTATGACTTTATAAGGTTTGTTGTCAGACATCTGTTATATCAACAATACCGGTACTGTACAAATGACCCGTTCACACTGCTAATTATCGGTATTTAGCAAAAGTGAAGTCTTTCATGGGGAACAAGGGAAAAGAACATCAGAACCTAGGAGTTTTCACTTTGGGAAATCGCCATTCTTTCAAATACAACGTAAATTATTTCATTTTGCGTTTAATAAGCAAAGACAGACTTTAACAAGAGGTCAATGACCTTGAAGCTCTACTGACTGATTTTGATTTCAGGAAGTAGTCGCTACAAACTTGTTTTTTGAAAAATTATTTTTAGCCGTGGCGGCCATCTTGAATTTCCGGCCGACCTGAAATTTTGCTAGGATCAATAAGACATCAAGAGCAATATTCCTGTGAAGTTTCATGAAAATCCGTCAAGTAGTTTCAGAGGAGTTGTCGCTACAAGTTTTCATTATATAACTCTATCTAACAAAGAAGGCCGCTGACAGCCATGTTTAACATCGAATCAAAACAATTTTTGACAAGGACCAACATCATGTCATGCTGATCATTTTAGAAAAAGTGCCATATCAATATCACTTATAGTTTTCAAGAAGTAGTCGCTACAAACTTGTATTTTGAAAATCTATTTTTAGCCATGGCAGCCATCTTGAATTTCCAGCCGACCTGAAATTTTGCTAGGATCAATTAGACATCAAGAGCAACATTCGTGTGAAGTTTCATGAAAATCCGTAAAGTAGTTTCAGAGGAGTAGTCGCTACAAGTTTTCATTATATAACTCTATGTAAACAAAGATGGCCACTGGCAGCCATGTTTAATGTCGAATCAAAACGATTTTCGACAAGGACCAAAATCATGTCATGCTGATCATTTTAGAAAAAGTCCCATATCAATATCTCTTATAGTTTTCAAGAAGTAGTCGCTACAAACTTATATTTTAAAAATCTATTTTTAGCCTTGGCGGCCATCTTGAATTTCTGGCCGACCTGAAATTTTGCTAGGATCAATTAGACATCAAGAGCAACATTCCTGTGAAGTTTCCTGAAAATACGTCAAGTAGTTTCAGAGAAGAAGTCGCTACAAGTTTTCATTATATAACTCTATGTAAACAAAGATGGCCGCTGGCAGCCATGTTTAATGTCGAATCAAAACGATTTTCGACAAGGACCAACATCATATCATGCTGATCATTTTAGAAAAAGTCCCATATCAATATCCCTTAGAGTTTTCAAGAAGTAGTCGCTACAAACTTGTTTTTTAAAAACCTATTTTTAGATTTGGCGGCCATCTTGGATTTCACATCAACAAGAATTTTTGCTAGGATCAACTACACTTCATGGGCAACATTTCTGTAAAGTTTCATGAATATCCATCCAGTAGTTTCAGAGGAGTAGTCGCTACAAATAAAAGTTTACGGACGGACAGACAGACAGACAGACTGACGACGGACGCCGCACCACGGCATAAGCTCTGCTGATCTCTGATCAGTAGAGCTAAAAATCTGTCAGTGTTACGTTTGAGCTTAAAAGAATGTTGTTACTGACATACAAGTAAGCGTAATAAAACGTAAACAAGCAAATTAGCAAGAGCTGTTGGAAGGACAGTACGCTCTACTATTCAAAGTCAATCTTAAACCAGGCTACCGCTTTAACCAGAAATTCTAAGTTGAAGAAGCGCCATCATTTTGCTAAAATGCAGTTATGGAACATGCAGTACAGAGTTATGGAACATGTGTCTATTAGTGCCCTTGACTGTATTGAACACATACTCAAGTTTCACTGATGTATGACCAGTGGTTACAGAAATAACTGGACTTGTCAAAAGACTTTAACCTAAATGATGCCGACACCATGTACAATAATACCTCTCCTTATTCTTCAAATAGTCGAGCTAAAAATGGAAATAAGATGGGTGTTCTACCTGTTTAATAATGTTCTCCAGCAGCACCAGGGCCTGTACAGCCAATGTTTTACACTGGGTGTCCACATCCTTGTCTATCACATCTGAAATATTACATGCAGTGGATGGGAGAAACATGGCGACATCTTATTACAGTGAATACAAATAACATACATACAACTGACACCAGGAAGTATCAGTCACACTCGCCGGAATCCAAACTTTTCATATTTGGTCATATGAAAACTATGCAAAAAGTCGGTCGGGTCGACAAGAGGCACACAATGATAAAGCTCGATTTTTACTTAATAGAACATCATTTACAGTGAATTATCGTGTAATATATCACGGTTTGGAGTTCAATTGTAAACAATAATTTCACGAGCCCGAAGCGCGAGTGAAATTATTTTTTACAATTAAACGACAAACCGTGATATATTACAAGATAATTCACCGTAAACGATGTTCTATTTCTATTCTAATATCCCTAAAATGTGAAAATAACGCACACATCTGAAATCTTTCGCATTGCTTGCTTATTCTCCTAACGTTGCAAACATTACAGTGATATATCGCTGAATTTAGGCCACAAACAATTAATTACCTGGTTCTCAGGCGACTTTTTCTGAGAAGAGATGCAGGCGGGCACATTTTTTTTTACCACTTGACAGTGGTCAACAGACACGCGGGCGATTTTTTTTTATCCAAACTTTTAATTCCAATACATGTATTGATGCAAAATATCTCGAAATACATGTGCAATAACCAGTTGGATCAGCTCATCTCTATTGTCAATCATTACCTTATCATTTCTTCCCGACTTTATATGCTTCTTTCGATCACAATAAGTCCGTATATTTGTATTAGATCACGCATGACCTTCAATCGACTCGATGACACCGCCATTATTGCATGTTGTTGTGAGACTTTGTCGATTAGACGCTTGAAAAAATCGCCTGTTCTGTAGCACCTACTAGTTCCAAGCGTCTCAAGCGTCTGACTCTCCTAGATTAGATTGGTACCCGTACGACTACAACACTCACAAGCTAGCGAGCAGAGCGGCAGATAGTCGGCCGCACACCAGTCTACCCACAAGGGGATTCCCCTGAGGTAGTTGCATGTAAAAACTGGAACAAACTTGGATGCGCAACTTTTTTTCGAAATTTCGGTAGCGCATTTCCAATTTTTTTTTTATTACTTTCGAGATAAAATCGGCAATGCGGCACCAAAAAAAGACATGTGGGCAGGCCTGAGAACCAGGTAATTCATTTTTTATGGCCTTAACGAGATATTTTAAACTAGGCTATATAGTGCGGCTGTATTAGAATATGTGAGATGTCAAGATATTCAATGAAAAAATCCTAGAAGAACAAAACAGGATTTGTTGCAATGGACATGAGCGTTATTAGGCGGCCCATACATTTAGATGCCATAGTGATCAATAAGTCGAGAACCCCGAAAGCAGGTTTGACATAAACTACACACTACCTTCCAGCCAGTTTTTGGACTCGAACACTTCTTGTTGTAGGTCTCCCAGTAATACATGTGGTGGTACGGCTAGATACACCATCGATATAGCAAACAACAGACCCTGACGTACACTCCTGTAACATACAAAACCAAAACGTTCGATGTTACATTAAACTCTCTCTAGGAAAACTTTACCATCTGATGTACAACTATGTGTGTCAAGGTTACCCTTTTAGAAAAAAGTGTTTACACATTGATTAATTCAAACTTTAAATGTGGTACATCGGGCTTATCAAGAGAGTCTAGGGGTCCAATTAAAACTGACAAATAATGATATTTTCATATTTTCTATCCTAAATGACCTACTAGTCGGGAGCCACTTTCCGTCACTTATAAAAACATAAACTAACTTTTCAGACAAATATATGTATCCTGACAATTTTTACTACATTTTCTATTAGGTTACCTCTTCCTGGAAATTTGACACCAAAGAATTTTGTTTTATATAACTTACCGAAATGGCATGTGACCTTTTTTATAAATAGACTAAAACTGTGAAATCATTTTGTTTACAAGCCCAGTTTCCGTCATGTTTTTTATCGAGTGATAGATTCACCTAGGTCATGATACAGTAACATTTTATGAATTAAAAACATATTTGCATGTCTATTCAACAATTTCATTTTAAAAATTGTATGTTTGCATTGTTCCATCATTCACCTCGATCGCTATAACAATGCGCTGGGTAACGCCAATGTAATAATGTTTTAGACAATTAACACTGTAATGATGGGTAACTCTGTGCAAATCAAACAAATACAGGTTGTACGAGTTGCTTCCCTTTGGTTAAAATATATTTTAACTGCGTGATAAAACTGACGTCATAACAGTGTTATGTTTTTAAATAATTTAATCCCTTTTCGTTTTTGTACCGCTTATTTACTTTTTGGTTGTTTCTTCTGTTTCCAATCTTCAGTGCTAAACGTCTGTCAATAAGTAACACCGGGTAAGTAATTTGCAATGTAAAAACAGTTTTTAAATGAGAGAATGACGGAAACTGGGCTTGGACTGAAACTGGCCCCTAACCGGTAAACATAATGAATGAGCCTAAAAATGATCCCTTATTTACACGGCCATTCATTTGGCACGTTAATACATGCTCTCGTAGGTGGTTCCCCCCAGGGCTCATTTAAGCATTTTACGCCCGATTCCATTCAAAATCTCTGGAGAATTCTAATTTTAGTCCAGAACAACATGGTGTAAACACCATATTCAGATTGATGTGACACTTGTATTGTGACTGGGAACATTTTTTAATGATTAAGTTTAAAATTATTTATTTTACATCGATTGTAACGAAAGCTCTATGAACTTATTTGAATCACTCTCGCTGTCTTCCTGGGTAGAACCAGTACTAAGCAATGCAGATAAAGTGTTTTGCTCAGGGACACAACGCATATGGCAATGACGGGAATCGAACCCACGACATTTGGATCATGGGTCCAACGCTCTACCACTAGACCACAGCGCTCCACTTTGGTTAGATTAGATGATTAGTAATGATTAGATTCTTCTTGAACTAGCCTGCTATACCCACTTTTAATCAGAACTTTTTAGATATTAAATTTTTAATGTTAGTCGTGAACAATTTATAATTTGCTTGATAAATGTCCAAAAACTCAACTGACTATATATAAGTACGATTCTACCTATAACAAAAGGTCAATGACCTTGAAGCTCTACTGATAGGTTTTTGAGCAGCATTCCTGTGAAGTTTCATGAAACTCTGTCAAGTAGTTTCAGAGGAGTAGTCGCTACAAGTTTTTACTATATAATGTTTAATGTTGAATCAAAATAATTTTCAACAAGGACCAAAATCATGTCATGCTGATCACTTTAGAAAAAGTCCCATATCAATATCACTTATAGTTGTAGTCGCTACAAATTTGTTTAAAAATCTCTATCTTGAATTTCCGGCCGACCTGAAATTTTGCTAGGATCAACTAGATATCAAGAGCAACATTTCAGTGAAGTTTCATAAAAATCCTTCAAGTAGTTTCGGAGGAGTAGTCGATACACGCTTTTACTATATAACTTTATGTAAACAAAGATGCAGCCATGTTTCATGCTGATCATTTTAGAAAAAGTCCCATATCAATATCACTATATATCAATATCACTTATGGTTTATAAGAAGTGTCGCTACAAACTTGTCTTTTAAAAATATACTTTTAGCTGTGGCAGCCATCTTGAATTTCCAGCTGGCCTGAAATTTTGCTAGGATCAACTAGACATCAATAGCAACATTCCTGTGAAGTTTCATGAAAATCCGTCAAGAAGTTTCAGAGGAGTAGTCGCTACAAGTTTTCATTATGAAACTGTATGTAAACAATGATGGCTGCTGGTGACCATGTTTAATGTTGAATCAAAATAATTTTCGACAAGGATCAACATCATGTCATGCTGATCATTTTAGAGAAAGTCCCATCTCAAATACAAGTTTTCAAGAAATAGTCGCTACAAACTTTTTAAAAATCTATTTTGAGCTTTGGTGGCCATCTTGGATTTCATATCGACATGAATTTTTGCTGTAAAGTTTCATGAAAATCCATCCAGTAGTTTCAGAGGAGTAGTCGCTACAAAAAAAATGTTTACGGACAGACGGACACCACACCACGGCATAAGCTCTGCTGATCTTTGATCAGTAGAGCTAAAAATGAACCAAGCCCTAAAGTAAAGTGAAACAATATTCTAAGCTCAGAGTTAAAAGTAAGTACAATATCAACCTAACGCTACATATAGTAAATAGGACTTACGCCTCTGTATGAAACCGAAGCACCCATATAAACTCAAGTAAACAGAGAGCCATCTGACGTACCCTCTGGAATATAAATATCACATCAGATAACATAATATATATACTTTATTAAAACAAAAGACAACATGACCTAGCATATACATTTTAAGAAAAATCATCATTTGAACATAAGCGTAGATTGTCAAGGATCAACACTGCTAAAAAAATTGCTAAATATAGATTTTGCTTGTACAAATATTATTTACTCCAAAAACTGAGTGGGAATCTATTGAATTTCATTGTGCATTTATTTCATTCAATAGCTAGATCTTTTCATGAAATTTACAGTTGAATCGGCAACGTGAATTTCGACCTGAGCTACTCTGACAATGACAGCGTCATGAATAGGTTTTATTTTACTAATGGTATTATTGTTTTTGACACAATATGGATAACGCCTCTTAAAAATGAGCTTGCTGTTTATTTATAATACTCGCTTAATTCAGATTTAGCCCGATATCTTTTATTCTTTATACAGACCCAGTTGCGTTAAAATACCCCAAAAATGTATTCCGTTTCATTTGCCGTTCTATTTGCATTCCGTTTGCATTTCAGTTTTATAAATGCATTTCTTAAAATGCAAATCATTTGCGTTCTTGAATGCATTCAGCATTTATAAACGCAACTATAAGTTCATTTAAATGCACTGCATTGAACAAAAACAGAATCCGTACATTTAAATGCACAAACGGAGAAAATGCATTTGTGTTCATCTGTGTTCTTTCAGCGTTTACCAATCGCAACATCTCTCATGAATATCTCTCACGAATAAATGAAGCATGATAATTTTAAGTTTGTACTATACAATAAATATAATAGTTCCTATTTTAAATCAGTAAAAAATAAAGTAAATGTGTAATCATGCTTCAGAAGTTCTAAAACACCATTTACACAGTGTAATTCTTTAATTAAAATACTGAAATATGCACTTCGTTTAAATCAAGACTTTAAATATCAACTCAAAAGGATAATACTAGAAGTTATCCGAAATAGCGAAATACATTAGCGTTTGTTTCGTTTGTTTTCAGCATGTAGCATTTTAAAAAATGCATTTATTGTTCATTTTTTTAAAACACTGAACGCTGAAAACAAATGCAACGAACGAAACAAATGCAATGCATTTTTAAATTATATATCGTACAACATTCATTCTGCGCTCATTCTGCATTCATTTTCCGTTTGTTCAGCGTTCGTTCAGCATTCGTTCTGCGTTATTTGGGGTACTTGAACACAACTGGGTCTGTATTAGAAATATCATTTAGTTCTATATTATACTATCTGTTCTCAAGTTAAAACTAGAAGCATCACTAAAGGTGGTTAATACCCCGCAAAATGGTGTCCAGCCTGAAATAAACCAACTAAAAATAGGAGAAAAACTGTTTACTGAAGTGTGTATAACTGTCATATTTTCAACAAAAAAAGAGCAACAACTCAGTAAAGCAAGTGTAAATTTTGCTCATTGTTGAACTTGTCAATGGTCTTATGTTTATAAGGCTTCAAACCAAATTGATATTAAGCCTCAAACTAAATTTGGTGAAGACAATAACTTTAGTTAAATAAACATGTTGTCTTAAATTGTTGTATAAACAACTAGAAAATGTGTCCTTGGTACATGGATTTGGATAATAAAATCACAGCATCATTTAAGCAGTCCTTGTTTTACAGTTTTCAGTAACAGCACGCTTATGTTATAAGACGACAGTATGAAGGGTGTAGAGCTATCAGCGGAAAGTGCAGGTCTATTGGAGAGTTGGAAATGAAGCTAATGAAAAGTTTTAACCAGAATCAATGAAATGTAAAAAGTAGGTCAAGGTCAGTAACAGTTATCTACCTTTGGTAGGGATGTACAGGTCTCCTGAAGATGTTCAGGTATACATGTATAACATTTAAGGGATGTAGGTCTATCGATGACTGCAACAGAAGTAACCAAAAACCTATTTTTGTTTACCCTTTTTTCAGCCAATCAATAGCCTCAGATTTTCAAATACTTGCACCAGTTATTCATGAAGATTTTACTACCAGCGGTCTATATGAGTGTGACCTATTTTCAGACTATCGATATACCTGTGGTAAACACTTAGTCGGATAGAGGTTATGAAGAGAAATCTTCACCACTAAAAAACTGTGGTCGGTCACTACGTATCCTCCCTTTTGGTTTCTTAATGTTAAAGACTTCTCTTCATAGCGTCTATTCTCTACTCAGGATTCAACGAAATGAAAAAATTAAAGTCAAGGTTGGTCATTGTGACCTAATTTTGTTATGAATGTAAAGCACTGATCTAGATGTGTAGATCTGTGTATGAAGTTTGAAGAATCTATGCTTACTGATGACTTAGAAACAGATTTTACTAAAAACTTGAACCAGAATCAATGAAGTGTACAAAGAAGGTCAAGGTCACTCATGATGGCCTAATTTTACGAATGGCGAATGTATAATACTCATTCAGTTGTACGTGTATGATGTTTGAAGAGTCTAGGTAGACTGATGGGTTGAAAGAGCACTAACCAAAAATTTAAACTCAGGTATGAAGGACGAATGGAAGAGACAGACGGACGCACAAACATAACATTATATGCCCTTTTCCACATTATTGTGCAGGGCATAAAAGCACAGTTTCTGACTTGTGACAGGAGAACTGTACCTGTATATTTGAGGCAGCATACATGACAATACCAAGTGTGTACATGAGACGTCCCAGAACATAGCAGTCCTCGCCCATCAGGTCAAATGTGTTCTCCTGTCTGTAAAACACCAGGTACAGCAAAACAAACAACTGTTTAATGTAATTAATACCGAATTGTGTGTGTGTGTTTTTTTCAAATGAACACAACATTACAATTCCGTTATATACTTTGATGTGTGTTTTTTTTTTTGAGTTTTTAAATTATCAAATGGCATTGATCGGTAATCTTCTTTCAGGACAGATAATGGCTTTTTGAACGAATTAACCATTATTAAGCATAATAATAATAAACATTCATATTTTAAAGAGCTACATTCTTCAACTTAATTGATGACCTTGATATTAAACCATGGAAAAATATAAACTGCATTTTAAAATTGTTTTAAGATTTTCAAGAAATTAAACAAATCTACATTTAATTCATATGTACAACAGTATAAGTCACTAACAGGGGTTAGGGTAAATGTCGGTTGGTAAAAAGTTTCCAAATTATGTAAATCCTACATTTTATACTTATTTTAGTAGTGAATTTTCACAATATTGAATAAGCTACTTCACACATATATACTGGTAATATGCATATACAATGTACTGTTAGAATACTACAACAAACAAAACTTTAATAAATTAATTTAAATTACCTGTCAAAGTTTTTCATCAGCGGATAAAAGAAGTATCCAGCGACTGGGGCAAACCTATTCTCCACTGGTTGTGGTTCTGCCTTACTCCTGCCCTGACCGAAACGACGGGTTTTATTGTCTATCCGACTCTGCACCACGTTGCGCCATGACTCAGGCTCATCACTTTTACTACCTATCTCTTCTACAATATGTTTCTCCTTCACATTTGATTTCTTGCTGAGGTCTACAGGCCTGGATAACTCCTGAGCAGCTGTGCCTATAACCTGACGAAGAAAGCAGATACAGTCAAACTCGTATTAAACGACCACTCAAGGGAGTGTCTGTAAATGGTTGCTTACTGAAACGGTCGTTGAATACAACGAATATTAAAATGTATCTGAAAATAGCACTATAACAGTAATCTACTAGATGGGACTTTCCTCAGTAACAGCTTTTTCCAAACTACATCAGCTCAAGATATCCATGTGTAAGTTAGTTTTCAAGAAATAATTTGTTTGTTTAATTTTGTTTAACCTCATTTTCCAGCCCATTTTTAGGCTATGTAGTATGGTCGATTTTTGTTTTAGTGGTGGAGGCAGACCACCCACTTATTAATAGGTAGAACCTCCCACTATCCATAAGAATCAACTTTCTCATTTACTAGTTGAGCTCCCTGTGGGTTCAAGAAACTAGAAGGGTGTTCCATGTAAAGTTTAATGCAAAGAGGTAGGACTCTGTCAAAATACAAGTCAGAGTTAATTAGCATGTTTAATGACATCCCTAGAGGTAAGATAAAGATGTATGAACATAGGTCAAACACTTTTCAAGTTATGGCCAAGGTTAAGTTGCAGGTTAAAGTGTGATGGACGACGACAACTGACGACGACAACGGACGACGAAGACGAAGACGGATGATAACAGACGATGGACAAAGTGATCCCTAAGTGTCTGCCATGCTACATAGGTGACACAATAAAGACAAGAAATAAAAACAAGGTGACTGACACATGAACATTGAAGAAGTTTCTATACCTCGATTATGTCAAGCCTCTGTCGAATGCTGTAGTTCTTGTCGTAAAACTGTTCCGTCAAATACTCTGCTACCTATAATATAGCTCAACATAATTATCATAAAATTAACAATTATAGACAAATTGGATATCAAGTTTCGAGTTTGAACAATTTAATATTGAGCAAAAGCCCCATAAGCATATACGTATGTTACAAAGATTTCATAATGAAAATCCCAATAATATTACAATACAAGAAATCCGTGGATTCACATGTCTCGCCTAACGGGGGCTGGACTTAAAAAAAAAAAGGTCAATGATGCTTAAATGAAAGTTTGTAAACATTTTAGTAACTAAAACAAATGAGTTTGCCGTTTGCTGAGATGACATTTAAGTGCATTTGTTTAAAAACAAAATGCCATTCTATAAAAAACAAGAGGCCCAAGAGGGCATGTGGATGTTCTACTGGCTAAAACGGCTCTTATATCCCATCAGTAGTTGCAAAAACAAAGGAATAGGATGGCCTTAGATCGCTCACTGGTAATCATGGGCACTAAGGCTGTGTCTAGTCTGGCATGGGCATTATGAGGGGGGGGGGGGGGGGGGGGGGGGGGGGGGTAAGCAAATATGGTAAAGTAACTACAGATTTAACAAAGGAAAATACAATACAGCATTTTTCAACAAATCAAGGGCCATAACCTGTCGTTACTAACTAGATCTAGCTGGTTTTCGAACTTGTCCAAACTTTTAGAAATCCAACAACCCGTTTAGGAGGAGTAGCGCCGACAATAAATTTAAAGTAAAAATGTCAAAGTGCCACAACTCCGTCATAAATCAGCAAACTGGAACAAAAGCGCGATATGCACAACTAGACATCTTTACCGATGCTTCCTGCCAAGTTTCGTCAAAATCCAACAAGGCGTTTAGGAGAAGTAGCGCCGACAAGAAATTAAAAAAAAATATGTCAAGGGGCCGTAACTCCATCAAAAATCAACGAACCGGAAAACAAATGCAATAGGCACAGCAATAATTTGTTAACAATTAAAAAAAAAAAAAAATGAAATAAGAAAATTCAAAAAAAAATAAAATAATAATATTAAAACAAAAAAAAAAAAATATTAAAAAAAAAAAAATAAAAAAAAATAAATATATATAACAAAAATATATATATCTATTAAAAAATATATATATAGCCTATATACTAATAATAAAAAAAAAAGGCAAAACATCTGGTAAAGTTTGGTAAAGATCTGATGAAAAATGGAAGCACTATCATATTAAGGAGGCAAAATATAGCATTTTTAACTAAATCAAGGGCCATAACTCCGCTGTTATTGGTCCGATCTGGCTGGTTTTTGAACTTGTGCGAGCTTTCATTAATATTAACAATCTGGTAAAGTTTGGTAAAACTCGGATGAAAAATGAAGGCCTTTGACCAGTAGAGCTAAAAATCATCAGCTGCAAAAAGTAGGTCAAGGTCATAGATGAAATCCAGGCATCCAAAAAAAAGATGCACTACCGAAGACACAACTATGACAAAATAGAATATGTTTTCTTTCAAATATTAAAGATTAAGCTATAAATTAGGTTTAAAACATCTAGTGTATAATTCTAGTTCATGAGAAAGTGATGTAAATGTAACAATTAAAGTTATCTGCCCTTTGCTTGGATGGTGAAGGTCACATCCACATTTGCTTTGTCACATTGCAATGTACCACCCAAGATACAACTATAAGCAAAGTTCGAAAGGTCTAGTGCATACAGTTTGTGAAAAAGTGACCTAAACGCAAAAATTGCATCCTATGGTAGAAGCATACCTCTTTAGGACAGGTTACTGCGAGTGCCACGAGGGCATTGAATCTGAGGCTTCTGAAGTTTGGTACTGAGTAACCCTCCGTAAGATGCACCAGTACCTTGCTCAGCTCTGCACTGATCTGAAACAAATATAATAAACAGGAATAACTAATGCCGTGTGCATCTATTGGGACTGAGGAGTATAAAATAATAACAAAGTATGATAGACACTGGTAGTCAAAAGTGTTGGCAAACATCTATCCATGACAGTCAACAGGGGTATTGCAGTTAGTAGTACACTGGCATTTCACCAATGCAAACTAGAACTATCACTGAAGGTGATGAATACTCAAGCTTCAATTCTAAGTCAAACAAAGGGCCATAATTCTGTAATGAATTTGGCCTTCATCAATAGGTGATGTAGAGGGACATAAGATCATCAGTTGTTCTGTGTATATGAAATTTGGGAACAATCCATTCAAAACTGTTTGAGAAATGCAAGTTATAAAAATGTGTTACAGGACGCGACGAGACAAACACGACGCGACGAGACAAACGCGACGTGACTTGACAAGACGGGACAGTCTGTTACGGACGTGATTTTTATATAGCCACCACTTCACTTTGTGAAAGCGGGGGAATAACCAGGTTCAATACCAGGTCTCATTGTTTAAGTAAGAGGTATGGTGGTTGCCACCTTGGACAAGTTTTTTTTTCTAAATATGAAGTTTGGGAACAACCCATTCAAAACTGTCTGAGAAATGCAAGTAATGAAAATGTGTTACGCGACACAACGGGAAGCTACGGACAACGTGATTCCTATATAGCCCCCACTTCACTTTGTGAAAGCAGGGGTTAATGAAGATAATACATATAAAACATATGTCATAATTAATTATAAAAATGCTAATTTAAGAAATATATTTGACATCATTGACTGACCATCTTGAAAGTTGATATGAAAAGTATTCTTTCAAAAAATAATCTTGGGAAAATTTGACTGTAAACTAGTAAATGTCATGAGCCTGCATTTATATGAATGCTATAGACAATCTATTTTTATATTACTTCTATATCAATTTGTTGAATCTTTACAAGTTAATTCTCTTCTTTTCAAGCACTGCAGTAAATAGCATAATATACTCAGTTGCAAAAGAAACTGGACACTTTGATGACAGTCCCTTAATGATTCGACCTATTGAAAACAAATGACAACATGATATTGGCAATGGAATGATAAAAACTTTGGTACCAAACATGGCATATTCATTTTGGAATTGGGGCTGGCGTGGCGCAGTCGGTAGCGCGGCGGATTTGTAACCGGAGGCCCCGGGTTCAATCCTCCGTGGTGCGACTGAGTTCCGTCGGTGTGTTCTTGGGCAAGACACTTTACCTTAGCCTCGTCCGTCGGATGGGGACGTAAACCGGGCGGTCCCGTGTATCGGTCTATCTTCCGAGCACGTTAAAGAACCATAGGAATCTATTCGATAATAAGAGTAGGGCAGGTTCCCGGATTCCTATGTATCCTTCCCCTTTCTCTGGGACGGCTCTAAATAACCTATACTGTGTTGATGAGCCGTTAAACAACATTCAATTCAATTCAATTCATTTTGGAATTTGTCAATTTAATTAAAACTTTATACAATTAAATCTAAACAAAACTCTGTGTCCACTTTTTTTGCAACTGAGTATATACAGCCCTGCATCTAGATTAATGCAACCATTCTAATATTACTTACAGTCCCTATCACACCATCAACAAGCAAATTTTACAAGAGATTACACCGTTTCTAAACCTATGAGGTATGTATATAACTTACATATTTTGAGAATCCAAACTCTTTAGACACAATATAAATGACTTTAACCAGCCAGGCCAAACCCTAAAACTGGAGCGTCGAATTATGAGTTACCAACTCTCAATTCTTTTTACGTATATTCAATCACAGGTATTTTAAGAACCTGTGAATAAACCTTTTATTGGCAAATATACATTATTATATGACCTGAACACCTGGACAGAGGTTTGATGAACAGTTCCGTAGTGTCATTTTGCTGTTATTTGGAGGGTTAGTTTCTTCAAGTTCTCAAACTGAACAGGAAGTAATATGACCTACCTCCCTAAGTCCACCTGGATTAGCCCTGATCAGTGTCTCAGCAACGCCTAGACAAACTTCTAGTGTATCTGGATTGTCACAATCAATTAAACCTACAGTGCAGAGATGGAGAATGTAAATTACCTAAAGCTAAAACACTGGGTCAATGGAACATTCAACAAACAAGTATTCAAACAATATTTGTTATTATTGTTGTTTATAATTAAACACAGAATTGAAATAGAAAGCTCCTTTCCACGAACGAAACATTGAAGAATGTTCAGTTCAAGGAGTTGTGTTCCATGTGATGTGATCATTGTATACTAAGTTTGAAAAAAGAATCACAAATATAGCTAGCTAAAACAGTCCTGCGAGTCAGCTATGCATGTAGCATAACAAAACAAAATTTGATATAAACCTTAACCAAGACAATTTCACAGGAGTTTAATAATTATATAAATGCTTCGACGGACAATTATTGGTGAATTTTAATACAAATGTATTTATGATCCAAGACTGCACTGATATACTTAGAAGTATTAATTAGTACCTTCCATACAGTCTCTGATGTACTTTGGTTGTTTAGCCTTGGTGACCTTTGTATCATGTGACATGTCATATGGTTCAAGATCATCATCACTAAAAGGAAATAAATTGCTTGACTTCTTGCCATCTGAAGTACCCACATTTCTGTTTTATTTGTTTATTTGTTTGAATGATGTTTTACGTAATTTTTAGCACAGATTAGGACATATATGACGGTCAATGTTTTTGTGGTAGAGGCAGACCACCTGATTTTCCCTGGGTACAACCAGTACTGTATACATCCCGCCATCCATAAGAATTCCAATAATACATTTGAGTCCATGGGATGCCCTGAGTCCTGCAATATACCTCAAGTTGGAGCAACTTCGAGTTAGAGCAGACTAAGAGGTCATGGCCGATCCTTTCAACTTTACTTTCTAAATTCCCCTCTAAATCAGAGTAATGCATCCCGGCATTCTTGACCAAGAACACACCGACAAACCTCAGTGCTACCAATGAGGCTTGAACCCAGGGGCTCCAGATTTCAAGTCCACCGTGCGATCCACTGGGACACGTCAGCCAACAACATTTGAATACTGAGGGCAAAACATACTTCACTCAGATGAATAATATAAACTGGAGTTGAAATTGAATCATTTACTTATTATTCACATTACAAGAAAACAATAACTACATGTAATTTTTACCTTCAAAGTAAGGAATAAATACTCATCACCTTCAAATTAAGGAGTAAATACTCATTTGACACAACACTGAACTGGAGCTATGAGTCAAGACATGTAAAATGGAATATTGATACCAATAAGCTGGTCAGTTGCATTTTTTACAATCAATTAGACCACTGCACTATATCAGCTTGTTATAGTTTGCTGTCAACTACTTCTTATGTTTCCTATTGGTCTGCTTATTACTCATAATGTGTTGGTTACTTGTATTTATCACATAAAATGGCTTCTGGGAGTGTAATAAAGCCATGACTTATATCTCGTAATACACTAGTGTATTACAGCTAGTGTATTACAGATGCAAATGAGGACCAACTAACTGTGTTTATGTACAGTAAAACATTTATTCCCAATTGTTTGCATGGTATATCATATGTATATCATATGATACGTTCAGACACCTCTATGGCAAACGCGTTACAGCCGCATAACGTAGCTGATGTCATGAAAACAAAAACAGGACGTCATGATTTCTCTTACAAATTGCCGCCGTATAAGATAAATTGACAACACTAAAGTGAAACTATCACGTAGTAGGTGTGTTATGTGATAAATAGAATTTTCCTTTCGTGACTGCGTATTATTGACTTTAATAAACTCATTGGATAAAAAGATAGGATACTCGGCAGAGCCTAGTACCCTATCATTTTATCCAGCTAATTTATTAAAAACAATAATACACAGCCACAGATGTATGATCCCCTATGTAACTCAGTATTTACACAAGTTTGACAATCACTCTCATTAATGATCGCAATGATCTGGGGTGCTTGTTCAGCCAAAGGTTTTTCTGAAGTAACTTGAGCAATTTAAATAATACGTACATCAGTTATATATCATTAGAACTGGTATTTTTAGTGGTAAATAAAACTACTTTACTTTCGAAAATTGGCTGAGAAATAAATATTTTACAGCCAAAATGATTTTTTGATGGGACTTTTCCTATGTAAATTCCTTGTTGGTGGGACAGCAGAAAATTACGAAATCTCAAATAACTTCAGTAATCCTTCATATTTTGCTATAAAACTTTCAGGGTGTCTTAATTTACTGATATCCAACAATTTAAAACCATTCTTAGATACAATTTCTGAAAAAATATATTTTTCAAATTTTTCATGCAGCAGCATTTTGCATTAAAAATCACCCATCAAAAACAGCTTCTCAACCGATTTTGAAAAATAAGGTATTATTATTTACCACTAAAAATGTCTGTTTCACTGATATACAACTTATTTAGGTAGTAGATTAATTTTATCTTAAAAGTCAAAAAAAACTTTGACTGAAACAAGCGCCCCAAAAAGGAAGTACTTCTTTGATCTCTTGTAAAGGCAAATGCAGGTTTCAGATTAACACTACAGAAATGTAGACAAGTTGTGTTTTCCTGACATACCTATCTAGATCTTGGTTTATCTGTTCCGAGTTGTTTGTGTGTTGTACATCCGTCTGTGTGTCTGCTTGTGTATCATGTGACTGACGATCTGGTGTCAGACGTCTACTCCCGTCAAGACGAGTCAATCCTGGCAAAAGTATGCCATTGTCTAGCCCAGCAAGTTGCATGTCCATCACATGATCTGTTAATAACATGGATAACTCCCTGAAACAGACGTAAAAGTTTTCATATTTGTTTTTCTTAATAAATCCATCCAGTTAAATACATATATAAATCATATATAAAGTAGAATATAAACTAGAACTGTTGCTCTTAAGTGGCACTTTGATTACCCATGCAAGAAGATGACCTTGATGTTTGACTTAATGACTTAATGAACAGAAAACGTATTGGGGTCAAACTCACTTAATTGACAGTAGACCTTTAAAGTTTCACGTGTGCAGCAGATATTGAGCACTTTTGGAGTGGACAAGATTTTTCATTATCGGCCCTCGACGACCCTGACCTTTGACCTAGTGACCTGAAAAGTATAGGGATCATTCTCACACATCATGCACAGTCCACCTGCGAAGTTTCATAAGGTTTTTCATTATCAGTACTTGGTGACCTTGACCTTTGACCTAGTGACCTGAAAAGGTACAGGGGTCATTCTCTCATGCACAGTACACCATCAAGTTTCATGAGTGTGGTGGTGGACGCTGAGCAGACAAGGTTGTGTCTAAGAACAGACTGATGAATGGACGGACAGACTGAAATCAGAATACACCACCTTTTGCGAGGCTATTATCAAATCATAAAAATGAAATAAGGACTGTTTCTGTGAGTGTTTGGAAACAATGTTATTTTTTATTGTTTCAAATGGCAACCAACCCATTTTTTTATTGAAACTGTGTGCAAATGAACACGTTTTTATTTTGTTTAAATAGATTTTTAAAGAAGAAGAAGAAGAAGAAGAAGAAGAAGAAGAAGACGAAGAATTATGCACAACTACATACCCACTAATGTCATCCATTGCTGGGTCTTCTGGGGGAAGTAGGAGGCCCTTCAGTGCCAAAATCTCATCATCCTTTTCATACTGTACAGGAAATGGTATAATAAGGTAATTCCAATGGAAATTGTAATCTTTGCATTGAACTGTTCATATACGTGTACTTAATTTTAAGCTTTTAAACTAAATTGTTGTTTAAGGCTCGGCAACACATTGTATAAGTTATTTCGAGCTGCCCCAGAGAGAGGGGAAGGATACATAGGAATCCAGCAACCCAACCATACGTTACTATTGAATAGATTCCTATCTTCTTAACATGCTCCGAGGATCTACATCGATACACAGGACCACCTGGTTTACATTCCTAATTGACAGACGATCTAATTTTAAACTTCAATACCAACATGAATTCACACTACAAAAAAGTGGTTGATAGCCCTGGTTATTGTTGTGCAGGAGTTGCTGCATAATGGGATATACACAATTGTCTTAAAGTTTAAACTCTTCTTTTATAAACCACACAAATATCAAAATCTAGCCATCGTCACAAAATATAATTTTAGAAATACTTAGTAACTGGTCTCACCTCAAAGTTGAGTTTTGGTCCGTCTGGATCTATGGTTGCTGTGACAACCTCTGCCATGAGCATGCCTATCTTGCGTACTTTGTTTTCAGAACAGCCAATGTGTGTTTGTACCCCCGTCATCAGCAGACGTAAAATGTCTACACAAACAATCAATATGAAATAGAAGATTGACCTCAATACAAAAAAACTCAAAGTGCACACAACAAAGGCCTTATCTATTTAATGGGAGACTAAGCTGAAAAAGGGGTATAATTCTGTTAAATTTCACAACAGAGTTGTCTTATGAAAGTGAATACATGACTACAGTTTTACTGAATTCCTGTACACGCTTTCTGAGATGTGAGCTTAATGTACAAGATTAATGGAGCTAAACAAGAGAAATTGTATTTAACAATAATTTGTATTTTACAATATTCTCTACCAATTTGGAGAGACTTGTTTTGGAAAAGTGATATAAGGGTGAACGAGGTCTTAGACACAGTCATGTATCCGAAGCTAAAAAACTATTTTTCAACAATGGCATTATAGTAGAGATGAAAATCCATCAATACATCTTAGAGTTATGGAGTGGACAATGAAATGGACCTTATTATATGCAGAAGTATACATTTAGTCAGGGGTGAGGGTGAGCCATCTAAACTGGTGATATTTAGTGGTGAGGGGTAAGGGTGAGCCATCAAACATGGTGACACTTAGTGAGCCATCTAAAATAGTGACATTTAGTGAGGGATAAGGGTGGGCCATCTAAATTGGTGACATTCAATGAGGGGTAAGGGTGAGCCATATTAACTGGGGACATTCAGTGAGGGGTTAGGGTGAGTCATCTAAATTGGTGACATTTAGTGAGGGTGTGCCATCTACACTGGTGACAGTGAGGGATGAGGGTGAGCCATGTAAACTGGTGACATTCAGTGAGGGGTAAGTGTGAGCAATCTAAACTGGTGACATTCAGTGAGGGGTAAGGGTGAGTCATCTAAACTGGTGACATTCAGTGAGGGGTAAGGGTGGGCCATCTTAATTGGTGACATTCAATGAGGGGTAAGGGTGAGCCATATTAACTGGTGACATTCAGTGATGGGTTAGGGTGAGTCATCTAAATTGGTGACATTTAGTGAGGGTGAGCCATCTACACTGGTGACATTTAGTGAGGGGTAAGGGTGAGCCATATTAACTGGTGACATTCAGTGAGGGGTTAGGGTGAGTCATCTAAATTGGTGACATTTAGTGAGGGTGAGCCATCTACACTGGTGACATTTAGTGAGGGGTTAGGGTGAGTCATCTAAATTGGTGACATTTAGTGAGGGTGAGCTATCTAAACTGGTGACATTTAGTGAGGGGTAAGGGTGAGCCATATTAACTGGTGACATTTAGTGAGGGGTTAGGGTGAGTCATCTAAACTGGTGACATTTAGTGAGGTATAAGGGTGAGCCATCTAAATGGGTGACATTCAATGAGGGGTAAGGATGAGCCATATAAACTGGTGACATCAGTGGGTTTTTTATGTGTTTTGTGAATGCAGCCTGTGCCTGTGCCATTGTGAAAAATAGTGGCATTTTTCTAGAAATTGTGAAATATTATAACAAAAGAAAAAGAAACTGTTTTCACTTAATTTCACAATTTAATATCCCTTGGTTTTAATTTTTGTTTTAAGTAAATACAGACTAGTTTTAACACCAGCGTATATTAAGACTAGTATCCTTACTGGTCTGTATTTACCCTAAAAAAAAAAAAAGGTTTTCAGATTGTGAATTTTTTGGATATAATTGTGAAAAAAGTATACTTTTTGGCATTGTGAATGGGGCCGAATAACGGACCCAAATTAGGCATAAAAAAACACTGGACATTCAGTGAGGGGTAAGGGTGAACTATGTCAAACTGGTGACATTTAGTGAGGGATAAGGGTGTGCCATCAAAACTGGTGACATTTAGTGAGGGGTAAGGGTGAACTATGTCAAACTGGTGAAATTTAGTGAGGGATAAGGGTGAGCCATCAAAACTGGTGACATTTAGTGAGGGGTAAGGGTGAACTATGTTAAACTGGTGACATTTAGTGAGGGATAAGGGTGGGCCATCTAAATTGGTGACATTCAATGAGGGGTAAGGGTGAGCCATATTAACTGGTAACATTCAGTGAGGGGTTAGGGTGAGTCATCTAAATTGGTGACATTTAGTGAGGGTGTGCCATCTACACTGGTGACAGTGAGGGATGAGGGTGAGCCATGTAAACTGGTGACATTCAGTGAGGGGTAAGTGTGAGCCATCTAAACTGGTGACATTCAGTGAGGGATAAGAGTGTGCCATCTAAACTGGTGATATTTAGTGGTGAGGGGTAAGGGTGAGCCATCAAACATGGTGACACTTAGTGAGCCATCTAAAATGGTGACATTTAGTGAGGTTTAAGGGTGTGCCATCTAAATTGGTGACATTCAATGAGGGGTAAGGGTGAACCATATTAACTGGTGACATTCAGTGAGGGGTTAGGGTGAGTCATCTAAACTGGTGACATTTAGTGAGGTATAAGGGTGAGCCATCTAAATGGGTGACATTCAATGAGGGGTAAGGGTGAGCCATATAAACTGGTGACATCAGTGTTTTTTTTATGTGTTTTGTGAATGCAGCCTGTGCCTGTGCCATTGTGAAAAATAGTGGCATTTTTCTAGAAATTGTGAAATATTATAACAAAAGAAAAAGAAACTTTTTTCACTTAATTTCACAATTTAATATCCCTTGGTTTTAAGTTTTGTTTTAAGTAAATACAGACTAGTTTTAACACCAGCGTATATTAAGACTAGTATCCTTACTGGTCTGTTTTTACCCTTTTTGGCATTGTGAATGGGGCCGAATAACGGCCCCAAATTAGGCATAAAAAAAACACTGGACATTCAGTGAGGGGAAAGGGTGTACTATGTCAAACTGGTGACATTTAGTGAGGGATAAGGGTGAGTCATCTAAACTGGTGACATTTAGTGAGGGGTAAGGGTGAGCCATCTAAACTGGTGACAATTAGTGAGGGGTAAGGGTGAACTATGTAAAACTGGTGACATTTAGTGAGGGATAAGGGTGTGCCATCAAAACTGGTGACAATTAGTGAGGGGTAAGGGTGAACTATGTAAAACTGGTGACATTTAGTGAGGGATAAGGGTGAGCCATCAAAACTGGTGACATTTAGTGCGGGATAAGGGTGAGCCATCTAAACTGGTGACATTTAGTGAGGGGTAAGGGTGAGCTATCTAAACTGGTGACATTCAATGAGGGGTAAGGGTGAGCCATGTAAACTGGTGACATTTAGTGAGGGGTAAGGGTGAACCATCTAAATGGGTGACATTCAGTGAGGGTTACGGGTGAGTCATATAAACTCGTGACATTTAGTGAGGTGTAAGGGTGAGCCATCTAAATGGGTGACAATTAGTGAGGAGTAAGGGTGAGCCATCTAAATGGGTGACATTCAGTGAGGGTTAAGGGTGAGTCATATAAACTGGTGACATTTAGTGAGGGGTAAGGGTGGGCCATCTAAATGGGTGACATTCAGTGAGGTAAGGGTGAGCTATGTAAAACTGGTGACATTTAGTGAGGGGTAAGGGTGAGCCATCTAAATGGGTGACAATTAGTGAGGGGTAAGGGTGAACTATGTAAAACTGGTGACATTTAGTGAGGGATAAGGGTGAGCCATCAAAACTGGTGACATTTAGTGCGGGATAAGGGTGAGCCATCTAAACTGGTGACATTTAGTGAGGGGTAAGGGTGAGCTATCTAAACTGGTGACATTCAATGAGGGGTAAGGGTGAGCCATGTAAACTAGTGACATTTAGTGAGCGGTAAGGGTGAACCATCTAAATGGGTGACATTCAGTGAGGGTTAAGAGTGAGTCATATAAACTCGTGACATTTAGTGAGGTGTAAGGGTGAGCCATCTAAATGGGTGACAATTAGTGAGGAGTAAGGGTGAGCCATCTAAATGGGTGACATTCAGTGAGGGTTAAGGGTGAGTCATATAAACTGGTGACATTTAGTGAGGGGTAAGGGTGTGCCATCTAAATGGTTGACATTCAGTGAGGTAAGGGTGAGCTATGTAAAACTGGTGACATTTAGTGAGGGGTAAGGGTGAGCCATCTAAATGGGTGACAATCAGTGAGGGGTAATGGTGAGTCATATAAAATGGTGACATTCAGTGAGGGGTAAGGGAGCCATCAAAAGTGGTGACACTTAGTGAGGTTGAGCTATCTAAACAGATGGACATTTAGTGAGGGGTAAGGGTGAGCTATCTTAACTGGTGGACATTTAGTGAGAAGTGGGTGTGAGCTATATAATTTGGCAGCCACTTAGTGTTGAGTAAGGGTGAGCCATTTAAATGGGGACATTTAGTGAGGAGTGAGTTTGGGCTATCTAAACTGAACATTTAGTGAGGGAGAGCAATCTAAACTGGTGGACATTTAGTGAGGGAGAGCAATCTACACTGGTGGACATTTAGTGAGGGAGAGCAATCTAAACCGGTGGACATTTAGTGAAGGAGAGCAATCTACACTGGTGGACATTTAGTGAGGGAGAGCAATCTAAACCGGTGGACATTTAGTGAGAAGTGAGAGTATGCTAGTACCATCTCTATGTTCCTGCTTCTGAGTATCGGAGATGAAGCTCATACAGACGACCAGTGCCTGGCTGATGTAATAATGCTGCTCGTACGATGTATGGTTTACTGAACTCTGGTCACCCCACACTTGGATAATCTCAAACAACAACTGAAAATATGTAAGTAATAACATCTCCTTTAGCATGGACTCATAAAATGGACAACCAACACGAGAACTACTTCAAATATAGATATAGTTATCTCTCCTGCAACACATAACATGGACACACTGTATCATCGATGTAACATATCAACAACTGTTAACATATAAATATTAATCTCTCCTTTGTCAACATGGACACAATTCACAGCAATGTCAATGTTAACACAATAATGCAGGACTTTTTCCCCAAAATTAAGAAGAGGCCCAGGCCTGTCCATTTGGAGGAAAAAAATGTGCCTATTTCTCATTTTGGGAAAAATGTAATATATCACAAACTAAGTAAATATGACAATACTAACCTTTATTTATATTTTCATCCATTACTTATTACAACTTCTCAGTCAGAACTGACTTAACAGACAAAAACACATAGTAGAATTCATGCTTTTTCTCAAATTCTAAGTGACACTGACTGGAAAAGATTTCTGCCACACTTGGGACAAAAACAAATGGCACGCCTCAAGTTTTATAAAAATCAATATTGCCATGTGTCCCTTTAAGCATTTTATTTGAACGTATATAGATACATCTGATAGGAATAATTAACCTGCTACATATATATAATGGACTGTTCTTTCTTTGAATTAAGAGCATTCCATTTATGTGATAAAGTAACTCGCACGCTGATCTGGGTTTACAATGGACGTAAGGCCTATTATAGTCATGCTTAGCAGGTCAAGGGTTATAAAAAAGAACTTCCATTGTGAACATGATTCAGAAGTAACCATAGCACTTTCGTGAATCTTTTCCCTAAAACAATATCCTGCCAACAACAGCCCAATTATACCACATAATTATATACACCGTTTCTAAACCTACTGACGATGAGCTATAACTTACATATTTTGAGAATCCAAATTCGGTAAACATAATATTAACAACTTTAACCAGCAAGACCAAACCCAAAACTGGAGCGTCAAATTAGGAGTAACCAACTCATAATTCATTTTACGCATATTCAATCACATGTATTTTAAGAACCTGTGAAAAGAACTAACTTTTAATCGGCACATATACATTAATATATGACTTGAACACATGGAAAGAGTTTTGATAATCGGTTTTGTAGTGAAATTTTGCCTCTCTTTTTTTGGCGGGTTAGTTCCTTTAAATATATGGTAGATGTCATCTACATTATTTATCATGAATATCTATGCGCATATATTTGAGTCTATATCCAAGTTAAGCTTGGCGGGTAGATAAACATACATTTTTTATTTTATTTTCTTAACAAAGTCTAACTACAAATTAAAAATAGCACCTTATATTGAAAATATGAAAAATGAAAGCACTATAATGGCATCATCCGGTCAATATTTGTGTATACACCCAAACTGACATCATCTGCTCTGAAAGTGTATACCGACAGTCACATGTTTAGTGCTCCTTTACGTAGAACTTTGATCCAATATAATATAATTATATACCAAATATTTCTATTTTCATGATGTTTCAGACCAGATGCACGTTTATGGACCATGCAGTTAGACCAGAAAAGGCATTCAATCCATCACCCTTTTCTGGTCTGACATTCCTTCGATAACCCTTTTCTTGTCTGACATTCCACCATAACCCTTTCTGATCTGACATTCCGTCCATAACCCTTTTCTGGTCTGACTTTCCATTCATAACCCTTTTCTGGTCTGACATTCTGTCCATAACCTTTTACTGGTCTGACTTCCTAATCCATAGTTTCATATGGCGCTCAACACAATCAAATATTTGTTAATTGCTACATTTTCATAAATTCATAATGTTTGAAAAGCATAATAAGAAATCAAACCTTAATAAATAAATGTTGTCTTGGTGTCGCCATTGCTAGGTAACCAATGACATTCTGCAGGATTTGAACCTGTGAAAACAAATTTTATCAAATTATGATTAACATAGCATTAGCAGAATTTATTCCGACATTGTCAAAAACTGCCTACAGGAGTTGTTAATGTTTTTCTTATCTTTAACTAATGAGAAAAACAAGAGGGAAACAAGAAATCGGTAGAACCGATGGATGCTATCCGAATAAAGGTACACAGGTCAAATACAATCCGATGAAAAATGTAGGAGTTGAGTGGATAAGCTTTATTATTGAAAAACTTCAAAGTTCCGTAACTCCGAAAATATAAAATTCACCCAGAACTTCCTGACAATATGCGCTACTATCCATCCTATTGATATTTTCTACCAAGTTTCATGAAATCAGATGAAAATCGAGGAGGAGCTGATCAGACTGCTTTACATTTAAAAGTATTATAACTCTGGCAAATTCTTTTAAAATAGAACACCCTGACAATATGCACTACTAGACATCATCATAGTGATACTTCCTATAAAGTATCATGAAAATCGAACGAAAAATGTAGGAGACAAACTTTTGATTTGAAAAAACTTCATTTAAAGTCCCATAACTCCGTCAAAAATCATTCAACCGGAACATCCTGATAATATACGCTACTAGAAATCATACTGATACTTCCTTTGAAGTTTCATGAAAATCAGATGAAAAATGCAGGAATTGAGCAGACATGCTTTTTAGATAGGAAAAACTTCAAAGTCCTGTAACTCTGCCAAAAATCATTCAACCGGAACATCCTGATAATATGTGCTACTAGAAATCATACTGATACTGCCTATGAAGTTTCATGAAAACAGGATGAAAAATATTGAAGTTGAGCAAGGAAAATGAAAATCAGATGAAAAAATGTAGAAGTTGAGCAAACAAATTTTAGATAGGAAAATGAAAATTGGATGAAAAATATAGAAGTTGAGAAAAGAAACTTTAGATAGGAAAATGAAAATCTGATGAAAAATATAGAAGTTGAGCAAACAAACTTTAGATAGGAAAAACTTCAAAGTACTGTAACTCCATCAAAAATCATTCAACCGGAATGTCCTGATAATATGCGCTACTAGACATAATACTGATACTTCCTATAAAGTTTCTTGATTCATGCTTTAGATTAAACAAGAGCTGTCGGAGAACAGCGCAACTCGACTAACAAAGATGGCCGCTGACGACCATGTTTAATGTCGAATCAAAATCATTTTCGACAAGGACCAACAACATGTCATGCTGATCATTTAAGAAAAAGTCCCATGTCAATATCACTTATAGTTTCCAGGAGTAGTCACTGCAAACTTGTTTTTTAAAAATCTATTTTTAGCTGTGGTAGCCATCTTGAATTTTCGGCCAACCTGAAATTTTGCTAGGATCAACTAGACATCAAGACATCAAGAGCAACATTCCTGTGAAGTTTCATGAATATCCGTCAAGTAGTTTCAGAGGGGTAGTCGCTACAAGTTTTTACTATATAACTATATGTAAACAAAGATGGCCGCTGGCATCCATGTTAAATGTCGAATCAAAATTATTTTCGGCAAGGATCAACATCATGTCATGCTGATCATTTTAGAAAAAGTCCCATATCAATATCACTTACAGTTTTCAAGAAATAGTCCCTACAAACTTGTTCTTTAAAAATCTATTTTTAGCTTTGGTGGCCATCTTGAATTTCACATCAACATGAAATTTTGCTAGGATCAACTAGACATCATGGGCAACATTTCTGTAAAGTTTCATGAAAATCCATCCAATAGTTTCAGAGGAGTAGTCGCTACAAACAAAAGTTTATGGACAGACGGACGGACAGACGACGGACACCACACCACAGCCTAAGCTCTTCTGATGAGCTAAAAACAACACATTCGGGTGGTGGTGATGATGGGGTGGTGGGATGGTTGGGGAGTGGGGGCGAAACATATTGATCAAGTGATAAAACGAAACAATTGATATGTAAAAAAAAGTTTCGAGTGTGGGGTGAGGCAACATACATGTAGCTATATGTGTAAGAATTGACCAAAACAAAACACAGAATTTTGTAAAAAAAAAGAAAAAAGGTGTTTGGAGTGTGGGGGTGGGGGAGGAGGCGGGCGGTTGAGGCGAGGGCAACATAGCCATATGTTTATAATTGACCAAAATGAATAAAGGCTTCCAACATCTGTGTAACATAAATAAAGGTTTCCAACATCAACAGATAAGCATGATCATCATAAGCAGCAGCAGCAGCATAAGCAGAAACAGCATCAGATCAGCAGGAGCATCACCAGCAAAAACAGTAGCAGCAGATAAGCATCATAATCAGCATCAGCATCAGCAGTAGCAGCAACAGCATAAACAGTAGTGGCAGATAAGAATCATCATCATCAGAAGCATTTAGAGGGGGTGGGGGGTGGGGTGGAGGGGCAACATAGCTATATGTGTAAGAATTTACCAAAACAACACAGAAATATGTAAAACAAATAATGCGTTTAGAGTGTAGGGGAAGGCAGGGGAGGGGGAATGGGAGGGGGAAGGCGGAGTGGGGGGCAACATAGCTATATGTGTAAGAATTAAACAAAACAACACAGAAATATGTAAAATAAATAAATATATATGCATTTCAAATGGGGGGAAGCTGGGGGAGGGGGAAGGCGGGGTGTGGGGGCAACATAGCTATATGTGTAAGAATTGACCAAAACAACACAGAAATATGTAAACAAAAAAAAAAAATGGGGGGAGGGGTGGGGGTAGAGGGGGAGGGGTGGGGTGGGGTGGTGTAGGGGGGAGGGGAGGAGGGAGCCCATGCCCCAATATAGGTGAAGTATGAATACGATCCATAATGCTATAAAAAAAATCCCAACCAAAATTATAGATATATACAACAGCTTACACGCAAACCTTGATCTGCCTTTATTGCACATTTTATGGGCCATCACAATTTGGGTTGCATGGGAGCCCAGAATTTGCAGAAGACTCAATTTCTTATGCAACCCTTTACAAGGACAAGAAATGTACTAGATATAGACCCTTAAACACAGCTTACACGTAAAATTGTATGTGAAATAGACACATTTTAAGGGCTATCAGAACTTAAGCAACCCTTAAAGACATTTTCTATAGTTTTTTCTGCATAACAGATTTTCTTTAAACTTTTTGTACAGTAAGTCTGTTATATATATAGACAGAAAAGGCAAAAATAATGGTAGGTCACCATGCTTGTTGAAATTTTAAAAAATAATTTGTAATGCCACCGTCATGTCAATCTGTCAAAAAAGTTGAACAAGTCCATGAAATAGCTAAATAAGATATTTTTGAAGTCTAATAATTTATTAATTGGTCACAATTCTGCTAAAATTGTATTAAAGTAAAGAACATTTAATTACAATAACATTTAAAGCTCATCTTTATGTAAAACCTATATTTTTTTACAAAATCTGTTGGAGACCATTACCACAATTTATGCACAAATTAGCCCATAATGATACAATTTCCTTCTTTTTTTTGTATGTTCCCAATAACAGAATTTTTTTAACTTTCCAAGCACATAGTTTAACATATATTAAAACAAAATGTACAATAAAAATGATAGGTCCCCATGCTTGTTTAGAAAAAGAATTTGAAACCCTACCCCTATGCTAAACGGCCAAGTTTTGTATGAAATTACATAGAAATGTTATATTTTCCTTTTTTGTTATGTTCCTAATAACAGAATTTGTTCAAACTTCCTAGGTACTTATTTGAACGTATATTTAGACAATATATTCAATTAAATTTATAGGTCACCATGCATATTGAGATTTAATATTGGTTTTTGGAACCATACCATTATTCTTAAATTCTTTAATTTTGTTGGAACTTTTACAAAATGCTATATTTTTCCTATTTTATGTATCTAATAATAGGCCTTTATTTAAATAAAGACAATTAAAAATTTAAAAAAATTAAAAAATTAAATAAAAAAAAAATTAAAAAAAAAAAAAATCAAAAAAAAAATTAAAAAAAAAGAAAAAAAAGAAAAAAATACAACTAGACATCAAAAGCAACATTCCTGGAAATTTGTAGGAAAATCCATCCAATAGTTTTAGAAGAGAAGTCGCCCAAAATAGCTGCGCATGGAAAACTACAACAAATGCCTTTAAGATAATGCTGTAAGGAAGCTCATGGCCAAATTTGGTTGTGCTAGGATAGGAAATGTAAGAGACATAGACTTGTAAACACAGCTTACACGCAAACCTTGATGTGGGACGCCGACGCCGACGTGATTACATAAGCTCTCTTATTCTTTGAATAGTCGAGCTAAAAAGCTTCAAAGTCCCATAACTCCGCCAAAAATCATTCAACCTTAACGTCCTGAAAATATGCACTACTAGACATCATACTGATACTTTCTATGCAGTTTCATGAAAATCGGATGAAAAACATAGGAGTTAAGTGGACAAGGAAGCGGGAAGAACGGACATACATACAGACATAGGACAGATATGACGGCAACTATATAATGCTCCCCCGAAAATTTTGCGGAGCATAAAAATTCCCCGAATAAGGATAAAATATCCCAACAAGCTTATCAATTAACAGACACACATAACAGCATAAAAATGTTTTCGGATCACAACTTTGATAGTCTAAGGCATAAGGATTATTTATGACAAGAAGCACCAATACTGGTGCGAACGCCGGATTGCGATTACTAACTTTTACCGCAAAGATCTAAGATGAAAATGGGTGTAATTCTGATAAAATGCAGACAGAGTTATAGTTCTTGTCACATATGGTTGTGTAATGATGAATATGTATGCCAAGTTTCAAAGCTTTCTGACAATTGGTACCGTCAATATGACTGTAGATTCACAATTTTAACTGAAATTCTAAGTATAAAAGGGGCTTAATTCTGTCAAAATTCATAACAGAGTTATAGTGGTCAGTTGTCACATAGGGTTGCGTAATGATGATGAATATGTAAAAATGGACAGATGGACAGACAGACGGAAATCACCAAACCATAAGCCTGGATTTGCTTCGCAAATTAGTTTAAAAATAACTATCCAAATCTGGGACCCGTTTTATGAAACAACTTACGACCATTTTGATCGTAAATCAATTTCTTAAATGCTTCACTATAAATTGCACTTTTCAAATAAACTTGATTTTATTTCATTTTCTTATGCGTGTGATATTTCTGCACTACGCGCACACATAATTGTCTACATGGAATGCTTAGGTGAAAAAAGTGAACGATTTTAAAATTTGAGACTTATCGTAAGTTGTTTAATAAAACAGGGCCCTGGTTCTTTGAGAAGATGTTTTTTAAGGTCTCGGCTATTTTTAGTAACTCTCATTTAAATTCAAGGGGAGATCATTTTGAACAATAAAATACATAGCTGTGGGACCTTAGTTAAGCATGTAATCCTGTTGTGGCTAACAAGTCTCGGAAGTTTCCATATTTAAACAAACAGCTGCAGAGCTTACATACTGAAGCACTTGATTTTTTTATTCTTCATGCCAGGATTTTTCTTATTAACTGAATGTTAATCCATTAAAATGATTTATGCTAATATTTGCCCCAAACATAAATGGATATCAACTTTTTTAAAAATACAAATCATATTTTTTCAAGATGCATAATTAATCATAAATATATCTTGCAAAATATAATCAACAATATTTGAAGACAAATTCCCACAATCTAGGATTGTAGTGGGTACTGCTTGTGAAATATTGGTAACCCTGAAACAAAACAATCTAAAAACCTTTGTTTGAAAACACCAATAGTTGCACCTGTGAGCTCAATCATTATGGATTTTATGCTTCCTTGGATGCACCTTGAAGTCTAAGTCAATTTAATATGCTTGGGAAAATTATATTGGGATGAATTATGTATTACATACATGTATAATAAAGAGATCATTGTACAATATTCATGGACTAGAACACTGTAACAGACACATCTGAGAATGAATAAATACAAAATAGTCTCTGTAAGATAACTGTGCATATAAAGGTTACCAGAGTGCTTTGCCAGATTATTCCCACGATGCAGTCTTTTGTATCAATTAAAATGTCAGTTTCTGGTTTCTGAATGAACCAATTCAGCATACAACGCAATATTGTCTTTGATTAAAAAAAAGAGCATAATTTACATGATGAATCAGCCAGTAATAGTCTCTATCTGATAGTCAATCAAGTCGAGTCAATCAATACCAAAGTAAATCAAGGAATCAATCAGTAAAATCAATGATACATAATAGCAGGTAACTAAAACACATCCTATTTATAAAGCAATTTATTAAAGCAATCAAATTATCTACAAACATTATTGAATATTTGATACAAACATCTCATACATGTCCTAAATGGCATCACAGATTACAAAACTGAAACAAAAGAAAAACAAAGTGACTCATTCAGACCACAGGTATTAAAGGACTCGAAACCCTCAGGGAGAAATAGTAAATGATAATGTAATCTTATGCTGTATAAAAGGATTCAGACCCTGAGTGTCAAACATAACAAGTCCAATGTTTCAGTGTAAAAATGGACGACCTTGAATATAGTCCATGGTTACACAAGTTGTCTAATAAATAAGGAGACAGTATAAAAGCCAGAGGATCAGTCTTAGTAAGCACTGATAACCACTTAAGGTCATAGACAACAGCCATTTTATTGAAATATTTACAGTTAGCTATGGTTTACCAGGCTGTATACCTTATGTTAGCCATCTTGTTTATGGCAGATGCAAAATTTCACCAGGAACCAGAATGCTCGAAGTTTCATTTCGAGGAAAAGGTGTTAGAAAAACTGATTCGTTTAGAGCACCAGATTGAACTTTACCAATCTATGATGAAAAACTGGGAGGAGAAAATGGTCGAGCAAATTTCAAAGATAGACGATGCAGAAAAGGCACAAATGGACAAAATAGACAAACACATTTCCGAAATCACCATTGCAGAAATGACACGAAGAGACAAACTTGAAAAACATATCTCCACAATAACAGATACAGGAGTGGCACAAACAGACAAACTTAATACACTTCAGGACTCGATTCAACATGAGCTGGAAGGACAGAAAGTCAAGCTAGATGAAGTCCTCAGCAACTTTCAACAGCAAGTTGGGCGGCTGTCCCAGGACCTGACGGACAAACAAGGAGGCATGAACCAAACTCTACTGGCATTCATGGATACAGCAGTCAACAAGATCAAAGGTATTTACATTCCAAGTAAACACTACAACGATGTTTTTTATATAAATTCTTCTATTTTCTATAAAAAAAATGTCACTGTTCCTCTCTTCTTTATAAATGAAATACTACTTATTTAGTACACAAGGAGACCTTAGATCATACTGTTAAGTTTGTTCAAAATTCCATATGTTCAATAAAACTAAATTTGACCTTAAAAGATTCCTTCAACAGTTTTCAAGTTACTTATACTCTAAAATCAAATACAGAAAGATTTTTGGGGGGAAAATCTTGTTTCAATGGAAACATACAAATAAGAGGGTCAAAAAGGCCCTGAATCGCTTACCTGATGATCTTTGTAAAGATGAAAAAATTGTCAAATAAGCTTCTAATTTCATAACAGAATGAGATCATGCAGTCGATAGCGCGCCATCACAAAGTCCTGCACCTGCCTTAAAGTGTTCAGTCCCAGTCAGTGTATATATGGCTATAGGGTGGGGATCTCAAAGGTTTTCATGTTATGACTCAAGGGCTGTCTCATGGCATGGGGATGGACCTCATGGCCAATGCTGGCTGGATGATTGTATCCGTCTGTTCATGCCCAGTAAGTGTATATATGGTTATAAGGTGGGGATCTCAACAGTTTTCAAGTTATGACTCTGGGGTAAGGATAGATCCCAGGGCCGATGCTGGGAGGATGGTTCTATCCGTCTGTTCATGCCTAGTACCTTAGTGTTTATATGGTTATAGGGTGGAGACCGCAACAGTTTCCAAGTTATGACACGGGCATTATGTCCCCAGGGGTGGGGATAGACCTTTGATATGATCGATACTAGTTGAATGGTTGTATCTATATATTCATGTTAGAAAGTGCATAAATGTATACAGACTAGGTAAAACAGGTGACCCCTGGGGTTGGGCAAAAGTTGACCCCATGGTCTTGATTTGAACAAACTTGATAGAGGATCATAAGCATATAATATATGCAATATATTAGACCTTTAGCTCATGTAGTTTCAGAGAAGAACATTTATTACAACTTTTCCTTTCCTTATACATTAATATGTATATTAATGCAATATATGAGAGCTCTGTGCCTTGTAGTTCCAAAGAAGTAGATTATTTAATTTTTTGCTATCCAAGTCTATGTAAAACATGCAAAATCTCTATATACAAACTTTGGACCCCGCCGGGCATGGCCATTTTTTTAAAACAAACTTGATAGTACAGGGGTTGGCAATCACTAATAAAAAACAACTGTCAAAATCTGTTCAGTGGTTCTTCGGAAGAACATATTTTAAGGTTTCGACCTTTTATGGTAATGGCGGCCTTTTTGGATGTCGGGTTGACCTAATTTTAACAAATTTGAAAAACACTGACCTCAGTATCATCCAAACACTGACCTCAGGTCAAAATTTACCAACAGTTACTAAGGGATGTCGTTTGAAGCAATTGTTGACAGATGGATGGACAGATGAACTGACAAACCTACGAGCAGTACCTTAAGCGTTTTCCTTTGTTTAAGATCAATGGAATGACCACTTAAAGGACAATAGGCTTAAGTTGTACTGAAGTTGTACAATAAATAAATTGTACTGAAATCCTTTGTGCTATTTGTGTTAAGCCACATCTCCTACCACCTATGGTAGTGAATCTGTGCACGGACGGACAGACGGACGGCGGACGAAAAGCAATCACAACAGCTCACTTGAGCCTTCAGCTCAGGTGAGCTAAAACAATTGATATAAGAAAATTCTAAATATCTTAAAAGCCATCAAGAAACCACTGATATTTTATGTAGAAAGTTTTTGACAGACTGACAGTAAACCTCGACTATGACCTTGACCTTTATAATATTTTAGTGGTGATGTGGCCATTGCTGTAATCCGTATATGTCCAAAGATTGATTTAGGAGAAATAGAAAGAAATGAAGTTGGTTGAATGGTGTTCTCAGCACATTTTAGGCTATTTATCACAGTCGAGTTTTCGTGGTGGAGGCAGACCACCAGTTTGTGGGTATACTGGGTAGAACCAGTACTGTATACCTCTTTTTCACTCACAAGTCGAGCTCCCAGTCGGATTCAAACCAACATCGGTGAGATGTTAAGTTTTTCTGATGAGGACGCATAAGTTTTTTAGGGACAACACAAGTAGACACAAAATGCAACACAAAGACCAGATT